>LUCM01003401.1:27883-125341 GCA_008360955.1 Fasciolopsis buskii
CCTTTTGTTCCGATGACCGAATTGATTGTATATCTGAGAGCACGCTACAAGTGCGAAGTTCAAACAGATGTCCTGGTTACGGCTGGACAAACAAGGAGACTCCTGGTACTCTTGGACAGCACAAGAATGGTCTTCGATGGTTTTCAAATTAAAGAATACAGTCCAGCTTAAGATCGAATCGTATTGCAAGAGCAGGTGAGATGGATGCTTTATACGTTGGGTGTCAAAACACACCAGCAGGCAGTATTTTGGCTATAATACCTTATTGTTTTGTCGTCGATTCTAGTCACTGAGGAAATCGGTGCCGAATTTGACAATCCATCCAAGATCTGACACAGTTTGCCGCATTTAGAATGGGATATCTACTTGACTTTGAAACAAAGAAGTCACAAAGGAAATTAAATTTGTTTCAACTTTGTTTCTAGGGTGTGATGATGCGAATTGTGACAGCAGCACTAAACTTAGGCGTGAAGCATTCTAACGAGGATCACACGAAGCGAATCGAAACAAACTGACACATTTGGAAATTGTGATAACCACATCCAGATAAGTGCTGTTCGATGCAGACGGTGGCTCTAAAGTAGGTAGATGTAATCATTCCATTACCAGGAGACCTTGCCGAGTGAAGCTAGCCAAACTGGAGTTTCAAGTTGCACCTTGGTTGGATATGTTAGATAATCTGACTGGCCATGGCCTCAGTAGGCATAAATGCATCGAAAATCTTCCTCCGACTGTAAATTTTGTTAAATTTAATGCTCAAATTTTGATTATATTTTGTCATTTTGTTAATTTGAGCCTTGAATAAGTCCTGTAAGAACGTCATAGAAAGGTTTGCCTCACAAGGAAACTGGGACCACAATTTTGAACGAACTAAGGGTACACAGCAAAAGCTTTTTCATCGAAAAATTAACCGAATATGTGTTCCCCACACGCCCATTGTGATTAGGCTCGTTTGTTTCCAAGAGAACTCAAGTATACTGACTGATTCTTCAGGTCTCGCTGACTTTTCAATATTCCGTCTCCGTAATGGGTCCTGGAAAAGCAAACATCTAACGGATTGTTTTAACTTCTGCCATGAAGACTGCTGTCCCACTGATTTTCGTCTTACTCACTAAAACTGCTCAGGTGAATTGATGAAAAAGTCTACGAGGATGGTTTGTGACGTACCGATAAGTACCTTAACGCGATCAGGCGGATGAATGCACTGGATACAGACATCCATCTTGGTAACAGAAGTTGCTGCGAGATTTTGGAAAGTATTGAGCAGCCGTTGTGCAGCTTGGAGCCAAAATCCGATGACCACGTACAAGAAATCGACCACCAGTTCTTGCAAAGCTCCTCCAACCCCCGATTTAATCTCCTCTTTACTCCTCAAAATTTGTGTCTCGCTTTGCGGCTCCATTATCCAGCCTTTTGGCGTGACCTGCGGCCACGTCTGTTGTGTAACGCCTAAATGCAGTTTAGAAGTCTGCTTTCCAAGCCCTAGGAGATCAGCAATGTCTATCCCCATTAGCTCAAGGAAGAAAACATTGGCTGATGAGGCAAAGAATTTCATTTTACCAAATGAAAACATGGGATATTTCCAAGTTATTTTGCTTGAACATTTTTGTCTGCTTGGCTGATATTATTGTTTCGGGTATCCGGATCAATCCGTGATTAGTACATCTCTCAGTTGACGCACATTATGTGGATTAAGGTCATGTCGTTTCGTTGGTGGAAATTTTGTGCCGTGGTCATGAACGGTTTCCGCTCTAGATCCAGGACTGACTGACTGGATGGGAGAGTTTGGAACAATAATCAGCCATTATCCACGGAAAGTTATCTCTCATTGTTGGAATTCTATTAGACTGACGCCAGCTGACAAGAAACAGTCTGACAAGTACCAGTCCACTGCCTGCTCCCCAGGTCTTTCGAAGATGCTTCTCAATTGTATTCTATATGACCTCGTCATTCGTGATCACATGTTGTCTGCACATGTAGACTTGATGCCGCAAGCCGTTCCTTTCGTTCGTTCATCATCTGACGATGATCCTCTTATCAGAAAGGGTGTTTTCTTTGACCCTGGTGAAGTTTTCGGCTCCCTCGATCACAGTACCCTTTTTCAGATTCTCCATGAAGACGGAGCTGATCCAGACGTTTTGAATGCTTATTGACCGATTTCACAACCGTGCTACTAAGCGCTCACTGCTTTTTCTAGTTACTTTGAAAATTTTCCAAACCGACTATTTTGCCTTCATTTTCTTTATCACAACGCTACAAATGTCCCTAAAGAAGCTAACGACAAACTTAGTCATCTGCATGGTGATTTAAACCTACTCAGTGACTGGTCTTTCCCTCATTCCCTCTATCATTGAATGTTCTTAAATATATTGATGTCCACTTCGTTCTGCAACTTGGTTCTCGGTATTCATCTGATTTCAGCTGCCTCCCATTCCCACAGATTAATAACAAATACATTCAAAAAGTGTCTTCCATTTGTTATTTTGGGCTAGATATGACTCACAACGGTTTTTAGAGAAAGCAAGTTTTCTCTTTGTTTCTCATTTTGCCCAAGCTCTTCTTTACCTGTCGTCTGTGAGAGCTCAGCGTGTCTGATTTGCTTGTTCTTCAATTTGTCATCTTGTGCATCTTCTTCTCCGCCTTTATTATTCTCCTCGGTAATCTTTCCTGGCTTGGAAAAAAAGAATTTTATTATTGTAGTCAAATCTTTAAAATTGTTTGCGCGTTACAGTTAACAAAGGTACGCCTAGTGATTGCACTGTTCAAATGTATTTTGCAATCTGTGATAAATTTACAAGCGGTGTGTTAATTCAACATTAATCACTTTTTTCAGTCAGCTTTCTACTCATTCTTCAATTCGTTCCACATTTAGGCTTTTCCGTTCTCGTGCGATGAATATTTGGATTTTCCACGTGTGTTTATCACACGGTTTGTTCAGTCAAGGAAAAAAAACCCACTTTAGTTGTGGTTTAATCAGTTTGTGATTCACATTTCAGTTGGTTCCAATCTTGAATTCGATTTGAATGTGATCAAATAGTCGGCGACCATAGGCTACGCTGAGATCAATAACTCTCAACCCAATGAACCGATTCTGAGTCTATTTTTTTTTTGAAAACTTGTTATGAACGATGATTTTTCAAATATTGAAATGATTGATGCACTATTACAATCGATTTGCATTTCGGTGAATTTCGATCAATAAAAATGATTTCCAGGGCCCCGAAAATAAATCATCAGAAAATGGATGTTTGTCCAAATTGTACATTCTCATAGCGATAACAATCGATGCGAGTTTCTTGAATCTTCACACACGTTTGTGTAAATGACAAATTGGTTGAGACATGTGAGACCTGCACAAAACGCAGGGAACTTCCAACATTTTTGCGTAGTTACTGACTCTAGTCGTCCGTTTGTTCGTTTTAGCCTAATTAAAAGCCTTTGTATGCGAAAATCTATGAAATCTTTTTTCTATAATTAAAAATATCACATGCTGATCGAATTTGTTTTTTCGTTCTCCTTTCGAATGAGTTCTATGAACAACGTGGCCGTATCTCGGATTGTTTATTTCAATTTAGAAACATATTACCATAATCACTATTTCCATTGTTAACCCTGTCTGTAGGACGCAGTGAAAATGTCATTTTTATTACATATCCATTCAATAATATTTTATGAAATGGATTGCAGCCAATTATAGGCTTTGGAATGAGAAACTAAACTCCAATGCTGCGTTGCCTACTGGCACAAATGACCTTTCGAAGGGGTTATACACGTCTGATCTGAAATCCACTAAGGTAGAAAATATCGTGGTGATTCATAGCTCATTGCGTGTATCAGTCAGTTTCCAGTATTTTGTTCATCAAAATCAATGTGGTTTTTCAAGACAAATTAGTTAAAGTAATAAGATTTGAACTTGTGACGATCATCGGTCCACGTCCTGACCAGAACCGTTTTGTCAAAATCGGTCACAAGTGGAAAAGAAATGCAATGGATAATTCTTGATCGATTTGCTTTCTGGCTGATCCAGTTTGCCCAATCGGTAGATGACGCATCTGTCAACTATTTATCTGAACATTCTTCTTGCCTTTACTGAGCACTAAAATTAAAACAAATTAACGATTGCCGCCCTTTTCATGGTCATCACGAAGTGAGCAACGAACAGTCCCTTGAGGGTGGCTAATCTATCTTAGTGTCTATTAATACTTTTGCCTGGATCTCACACACAAACACGCAGACGGACATGTATAAATAAGGAATCAATCATTCGAGTAAAGCTCAAGTCCATTGTTGGTGGCCAATGAAAGACTCGATCAGGTATACATTGTTGGGGCCTATCCCGAAAGCAACAAGGAGCGAACATAAAGGTCTATATCAACAATCAGTCTCCAAGATTATTCCAACCTCGGGAGTCCTCGCAAAACCAATGCAAGCAAGCGGCGGTCCATTTTCAGCTTACATTCAAGAATCAAAACTGTTTACAATATATTTCTCCTTTAATGTTAGACCGGAAAGTATCTCGATGCCTTATTAGAATTTTTCAAGGCGACGTTTTTTTTACGTGATAACAAAAAATCCTATAGGCGTTTGAAAATCTTGTTTGGAACAGAATCGTTCACACATTTTTGAGCGCAATCCCACGGAATCTGTGTGCGGACACTTTTCCTGTGTTTGGGGTATTCCATACTAAATTGGGGATTTTGATTTTCTGCGGCCAGATTGCAAAACCTGTGAGATCAAATGTTTCACAAATCTGTTCACAACACGTTCTCCTTGTGCATTCCAGGATTAGGAAACTGCCGAGGCATTGATTAGGTGATTTAGCCCTGTCCGTATTCATCAGCGTATCCATCGCTCCCGACCTCGGACGTGAGCACGGAGAGGACGATTTTGATTCGCTAAACGGACAGGGTCGCAGTGGCTTGGTGAAATCTGTCATGTTCTAACACTTATCCGTCACGGGTTTTGCACTATTGTATTCCACAAGCGTACACGCTAGGCTACTCCTAACAATAGACCAAGCTCTGACCGTTGCGTTCAAAGGCTTCATCGTACTCATGCCGCGAACAGAAAATGTATGTACCAACAACCAGTGATCTTACAAACTAGTAAAGCGCAGATGCTAAATCTTGTGATGAATTTAGAAATCGCTAATAATGTCTGGTTAACACTATTGCTAAGGTGTTCGATTCGAGAACGTTCTTCCCGGAATAGCATTCCAGTTGAATTTCTCCACTAGTTCGAGTCTTCCTTTTCCCGAATACGCTGAATAAACGAATCTGTTTTTTGTCCAATTCTGAATTATTTATCAACGACATGCATATGGTAATTGTCTCCTTCATTTAGTTTCTCACACTCACCAAGACGTGCGACCTGGTCCTGGTCCAGCAAAGTTGCTACCGCTGTCCTCGGGAAATTAAACATTCAATGCGCCCACTACTCGGGTTCATGTAATTCAGTCAGACGTCTTTTATATCTGATTTTATTGACTCAGTTGTCGAGAACAACTGAATCTCTTTCAGATCCAGCAGAGTTCCGACCAATTCGTTGATGCCCAACATGGGACTGATTGACAACGGTAAAAGTCGAAGGCGCGATATCCACGTCTGACCTCCACATAATCGACTGCTTGATCCCCATTGACGGATTCCCAAATTCTACAGTTTCCTTGATTTCATGTCTAATAGCATGCGTACACGCAAGTAAATTCTTCCGGGTACTCGCTTTTGGCTTATCCGGCAGCAATAACTCAGTGGATCATCCAGATTTGTGCGTCTACCTGTCCCCGACGAGGAGTGGCCGTCGGTCTGGATGAAAACAGACACATACCTACCCCTTGTCCATTTGTGTGATCCTAACGTTCTGCTTCTCTCTCCCCATATTCACACCGTTATCCGTTTTTCTTGGTCGGAAGACTCGAGAGGTCAGAAGACAAACAACGTCAATCAATAACTAGTTTTTTTATTTAACCGGATTTGAATAATAAGATGGCTACTTGACCGATGTAGAAATAGATGAAATGTTTCGTTTCATGAGTCACGTAACTGAAACGAATGAAAATTGGGAACGGGGAATGAGAAGGATTTATGAAACGACAGGCAATATTGTTCCCACGCAATTTTTAATTCAAGTTTCAACAATAAGTCGGGCAAAGGAAAACACGGCATTTGACCAATGGAACGAACACTGATCATTGCGGAATCCCATTTACCCCACTCTGGCGTGAAAGGTCTCGGAAAAAATTAGCTCCAAGAAATTTAAAGACAACAGTAAGTAAAATGATTAAAAATGGGTTTAAAATGATTGGAAAGGAGTTGTACCATCTTAACGGGGCGTTGTCGATTAGAACTATAGTATTGCCAACGTTTCGGTTACTTTGGGTAGCCTTTGTCGAGACAAGTTTTGCACTTTGACAGTACAACACTTTGGACTGGACGTTTTGCACGATGTCTTGAATTCTTTTTGCACCCCATACCCCCAGTTCGTTCGTGATAATCGTAACAATGAATTGCCTCACAATTTGGAGAAATTTTAGAAAAGTGGTCTGGAACAACGCGTTGAATCGTTCGTGGGTTTTGAAACCAGATACCTCTTAGTCAAACACAAGCAACGAAGCTTGTTTCTCAAGTATATTTTGATTAATCCAACGATAACAATGTCGAATGCAACTAGTCTGTTTGATAGTATCTCGATTTAGTGATAGCACGTGCATCGTTTTATTTATTTCTAGTGAATTAATCATAAACTGAACTCTCGTGGCTTCAGTTCATATACATCAATAACAATATGACTTTTAGACTATTCTGCACAGACACACACACACACACACACACAAAAACGTACCTGCCGAAATTGCGTCCGACAATGCAGTGCCACGTGGGATTGTATTTCTTGTCAAACTCTTTCTTGATATATGCGGCCACATCTTTTTCAATGTTATATTTCTCCAAAGCTTGCGTACTACATTCCACCGCGTCCTGTTGCATGTCATCGGCCATGTCAGCATTCTTGATCACTGCTTTGTGTTCCGTCATTGTTGATCGTTGTGCAATTGATTGATTATTTGATCAGTCGACAAAAGTGATAAACGAACACTTCGGCACTGTTCAATCTAGACTGGCTCTGAGCTTGTTTCTATGCTTACTATTTATACTGACATATGCTGAACCGAAATGGAACATGACCAAGACAGTGGTTCGGCTTCAGATTTTAGCCACTTGGCTTCATCCATTACGCATTTGTTATGTGTTATGTGATCGCCAATTGTGCTCACACATTCGTGTGCGTGAAGGTGTGTGTCCGTGTGCGTGAAGGTGTGTGTCCGTGTGCGAGGTCACGGACACCAGCTACTTGATGAAAATATAGCCTTTCTGGATGTACCCTTGGGCTTCATCTTCCACGTGTGTCGTATGTTCGTCTGTCTGATTGCGCGTTGTGTGCGAGCACGTGCACACACGTGTCGAAACTTTGATATCGGGTGTGCTCTTGAGTTAAGTGGGACCACTTGAAGTAGTCTCAGTTCCACCGCACATCCTTCTCCCTGTTTCACTGAGGCACATAGGCACACTTCTTTGCAAATAACATATGGCACACGAACGCACTCAGACGCAGCATTGCACACCGAGCCTGAGCGCGTTGGACACATTAGCTTGTTTTGTACCGACATCACTCGGACATTTTACATTGTTTTCATGGTTGTGCGTTTGCTTCAATTTATCGGTTTGCCTGCATGCCGCCCTGTCTGTTTCCATCGTTATCAGATAAGTTTGACCCATGAAGGTAACGTTTAGATCGATGATTTTCACACGTGCGTGCGTACGAACACAGACAGACTAGACGCATAGACACCCTGAAGTCAAGTAATCACGACGCATAGTTGCTAGCATCAAATAGCTTTTGGTTTCAACTTGTCTTCTGAATCAAATTACCACATATTTCTTCCGGTTTATTCCGATATCTTCGTCAGAATTTGGTCTCCTTCGCACAACTCTAATAGGGAGACAATTTTCAGTACATACTCTTTCCATCTGTTCCGAGTTCATTAACAGAGACTATTGACACTTCGCAAGTTCATGCACCGTCTGATGAATCAAACCGTTTTTTTGTCGAATTCCAATTCGGCCGATGCATCCCTACTGTAGGATCATTGTTATTATACAAGTTTGACAAAACCGAGAGTGGCCGCACTAACCCAAACAACCAGTTGCACGTTACGAGCTGCCCCACGGGGAAGCAGTCGGCCTAGACAAGATTCGAACTACAAATGTCCGCACTTAATTACCACCGTCCTTGATTCAAAAAGGTAGCGTAACTGGTTGGCAAGATAGATGTTGACGTGGGACCGATTGTTTTAAGCAAACAGCACGAAAATAAATTCATACAATAAGCACTTTAACCAGTTTTTGCGACAGTGTACCACTAGTGATAACAAAAGTCCGCTTGTCAAACTCGAACCGGCGGTGGCCAAGCGGATAAGGTCGTGGCGTTTGGACGTGAAGGTCGCGGGTTCGAGTTCTCTCGCCGTCGGTCAACTTCCCCGCTTGGCGGCCCTCAGTTGATCGCTACCCCTTTCATTGTCGTCTCATTAATAAAGGAAGTGAAAGATAAAAGTTAAAAGAACAGCCTGAAAAACTATCGGTCCATATTGGTTTGCAGAGGCTATACTCATTTTGAAATAGACGATAAACCTGGATTGTCCATGTGAATCTCATTTCCGTTAGCGATTCCGCTAAACCATTTCACAGCGCCGTGTGCTGACAAACTTCGGGTCCGAAACTGAGTAAATACTTGTCGTAAACGGATTGACAGGATTATGAATATCTGGAGACTGAATTGATCACCGTCCTTCGCTATTCTTTAGCCAGACAAAGGAGGAAATGACTGGCCATCTGCTTAGTAGGAGATACATTGGTTCACATAGCAATATATGGGTAGATGAGTTCTAGGACTGCATTGGACAGTTTATATTTTTCTTTAATATTTTAATTCCCCCATTAATGAAAACCCTAATGTACCTCATTTTCGAGAAGGGCCACCAGAAGATTGCCAAATGGGGAAGTTTGCCGCTGGTGGGAAAATTCGGACTAGCGACCATCAGATTGCCCCTCCACGATACTGATCGCTTGGTCATCGCTGGTCCTCAGCGGCGTATGAGTGTACTACCTCAACGGAGAGATTATTAAACGATAGGAAATTTGGGATTATGAATTTCTTCACTGTGTAGCTGAAATCACCACTGAATAACATTAAAGTGCTGTGCTAGTGTTTTATAAGACACTCGGGAATCGACATTACTGCATCATCCACCGTGGCCTCATTGGAAATTGAAAGACGTGAAAAATTCTCTGGGCAACAGGACAGTCCGTGGACTCTCAATTGCCATTCCCATTAACTGACTCTTACATCCCGAACAACCTGAGGTGTCATAAATGAATTTTAGCAATTCGCGCTTGGCGACTTTCCTTGTACACAGAACAAATTAATGTGAAAAAAACCACCTGGTTATTTGTTTATCGTCTACCCGGTTGTTCTTACTGAAATAAAGTAGCTACAAGTCTGATAAATAGATTCGCTGGATGGGAGACAATGGACGGTATTGTTTCCTTGAACACGGAATATTTGATTCTAAATGAATCCATTGTAAAATGCTCTTTTGTGCTATGCAATGGTCTACGAAGATAAGATAATCAAATTCCACAGATTAATTCTAATACGGTTCTAAAATGTTCTGCACCGCGCCTTCGTCTTATCGCCGAGACTGAATACTGAGAACAGTCATAAACCTTGATATGTTGATTGGTGGAAAATTCACTGAGCTTTTCGTTTCACTTACGGCGACCGCGATAACTCAGTGTTCAGAGAACATACCTGGTCAATTGGATGTCATCTGTTCACGTGCAGTTCATAGTGTCAACATTTGACGGGAAAATCATGGGCTAATTATAAATAGACGATAGTATCACTAAGGTTTGGAAAATACTACTTGGTCTCGTCTCCAGTGCAGTCAATCATAAAATAACTACTTGGCGAAAAACTTTTTGTTTCCACAGATTTGTGCTCTGAAGTCCATTCATTTATGCACCAGTCCAGTTGATTGGCCTACCAACCATCAAGTCAGCCAGAAATTATAATTTGTATGGACCTCTCTGATACCAAACGGTCGTCCCACTGTTGTCACCCAAGAACACCGTACTATTCGGTGGTTCAGTTTGAGCAGTTGGGCTCATATATTACAAGAACCGATTCATCATAGACTAGCAACGCTTATCCGGCAATGAAGGAACCATGCAACCAGGGCTCGCAGGTTTTTTCTCTCCTAGGAATCAATAACAATGCATGTTCACCACGCGCAAACAAATGACTTCAAAGCTACCAAGCTATTTGCTTTGGGTGACAATTTCAACACCACACGGGCATGGTACCTAACAGTTACCGGCTTTCCTGTGCTATATAGCATTGGCTCAAGATAATCGATTGTCACTATAAGTGACTTCTGTGTGGGTACCGTATGTGTGACAAAGGCAAAGTTCGATAAACCAATAACACTCTGGTCGGGGTGTTCAACGGTTAGGATGTTCCGTTTGTTCGTCCCGTCCGAGGTTCACATCTTAGTTTGGGTGCAATTGAAGTGGGTTGACGATGATGCTTGGCAGCAGAGATAAAACATCTACAGCGCTTCCATGTTGTATTCTGCCATCAAATTTGCGAGCTATCTTCGACAGTTCTTTTTTGAGCAAACAGCAGCCCACAATTCCCACTGTTCTGAATCGGCTGGCATGGAAAATAGCCAATACGGACAGATAATTTATTTCCTCGGTTTGCTCTATGAAGTTTCGCAGTTTTGAAATTGTAAAACGTTTCATTTGTCCACTAAGCCTGACTGAAAGACAATTGGGTACGCTAAACAACAACCTCAGCGTTTCGTTTTTTAATTAATATGATAATTTTCTAAAATTACTTCGTCCTTCCCTAATTCCGTGTCCCATGTTCACAAACCAATTTTTAAATGACCCGGAAGTTACGTGTAGCTTTATTTCTGACCAGCGTCTAGTTGGATAAGTTGGTCTCACTTGACAGCCCCGTGCGAGGGCGCTTCAAAACACAATCTGTCTGGCGTGCAAGCATGTGCGATCTTGCTAAATTTATGTGAATTTACAAACAATTATACAGAGGACTTATGCCAAGAACATGATGCATTAGGAACAAATGTTTCTATTCATTTTCACCTGTGACACGGACGACACTGAAATAAAATTCTACAGGATTAATCAACGCGAACGATCCAGAATAGCCACGATCACGCGAAGAGTTAACCGCGCGCATTTTCTGCATTACACATCCACAGCGACGTTGGTTGTTTTATGCGAATTGTGCCCCTCTCGGCACTTACGCATTTGGCATCCGTACTGATGTTCCAGTCATTGGCACATGTGTGGTGGAACCGGGAACATGAGCCGGATTTTGTGTTGTTGTATAGTCAAAATCCTTTTTTCTCGAGTAAAACGGATGGAAAGAATAGACGACCTAACTTCAAACAGCCAAAACCACCATTCTGGAACGCAAAGGAGAATTGTATAAGAATCCCATGGGTTGTTTTGTCAACAAGCAATGTGACAGTGAATCTCATACATTCACGTGTTGACTACGTCAATACTCGCGAGGAGTAGTCGACATGTCCGAAATTCAGGTCACTCGCTTAATGATTCAGGCTGACAGGATATTCAACATCGGAATGAACACAGCTCAATGACTTAAGCGATAATTGTTATTCCACGAGGAGTGATCGAATTCGCATACATTAGCAAAGGAAACACGTCAGAACGGACTGGGTCGATGGACTGGGCAGATATGTCCACTTATGACCAAACAGTCAATCAGATATTGTACACATTTTGCTCTGATTGCTTGATATCACTTGAAAGCAAGAGGTGTTATTTCTAGTGATCTCTTCTAGATTTTCGAACTTCGCCCAACCAGAACTACGTAACATTTTGCGCTTCGTTGTTTCGTTGTTCATTAAGCTAGATGGAGGCGAAAAAGGTAGAGCCGTCACCCTGTACAGTCAGATCTATTTTGAGCGATTATCTTACTTGTTGACCGCACATAGGGCCACATGATTCGATTATCCATTCAAGGTGCGGGGTTTGATTTTCCGGTTAGAACATTGGCCATTTAATAAGCCTTTAGGAGCTGATCATAACCACTGATAGATCACCCGAAGCGGTCAGGGTGAAAAGTTTGACATGTACACAGAATAGCATCCATATTTTGCGTTAGCTTGTACGCTTTGTTAAAATCCTGTGTGGAATACTGGGTCACAGGAAACGTAGACTGGATCTCGATTCGTGTAGTTTAGACATTTGTAGTGTATTTTTAAAATGGGATCCTCGGTGTAACCCAATGTCCAAAGCAGTGCCGTCACGGGATGGATCTAGGTGACTAGTTTATGATATGAGCTACAGAATAGAACATTTGGGCAGTGTTACTGATTGGGCAGGGTCAGTTAGAACGCCGATTTGGGATTCTCAGGATCTTTGGAGTATCAGGCGAGGTGCCCGTGAAGTGCCGTTATTAACATTCAAACTTTATGTGCCTACAATTTTTCCGTCTACTATGCTTTGTCTACTACCATACGTTTATTTTGATTTAATTGTGTGATGCTGTCAAGTGGCAAAGAAAAGAGGAATACACCTGAGCCAAGTCTGTTTCTTCTACTTAACAAATGAGCCTACTCAACATTCATTTGTCCTAACTGAGGCAAATTCAAGTCTTCCTTTTAAAATTTGTTACCTTATTTGGAAATCCTCCCGGATAACGAGTGGGAGCCTCTCGAAAAATTAATACTAACCTTGAATATTGATTTCCTACTTCTTTTTGATTTGATTTCAAACGGACATTTGTTGTTTTTCTTCATTTTGCTCAAAATTAAGGCCTTCTAATTTACAAGAATATCTCAACAGGACCCAATTCACTAGTTGAGCTTTATTTCAGTCCGACTAATTTCAGTATGAACTGGTTGAATTGGCTGGGAAGAAGAACTGCCGGGAGATTTCTTCTCGGATAGTTAACTCCAATGGAATTAAAACTTAGAGTAGTTCTCACCACAGAGACGACGAGTCGTAAGCAATGCTGTCGATTTGTATATCTCGTGTGAAATCTTAAGTCATCTTCCGCGAAGTTTGGTAGATATCCACTTCTGCAAAATTTACACTTTTCCGAGGATTATAAGGAGAAATTACAAACTATACTACTTTTCTAAATTTTGTTTTGTCTTCTCGTCACTGGGCTGTCGGCATCAGAAATTTTCCGAACCCTAATGATAGTCATGTGAATGAGGCAGTCGGTTTATATAGTGGCGGACCATTTCGAACGATCTTGGAACATCTTTACAGGTTTTTCTAACTCATGGTACTTACTGTTCGACAAGCATATCGAGATCATTCAAGGCACCTGTACAGGAAGCTGGATTTATGTATGTAGCCTGCTGTCAGCGGAAATGGTCTACTTGTACGGGATGTCGGCTGACTGCGGGGACTCTCAATTTCGTACTTCTTACTTTCATATTACACATATTCAGTCACAGTGCGTGCTCATTACTGGTGATCAACAAAAAACAAGTCTACTTCTATCAAAAAGGCTGCGTGCCACAGGCAAGTAACGTATAGGTCGTTCCGATTGACATCAATAGTTAATGTATTGAAACTAAGCAATAGTTCGTTAATAAACCCGGTGAATTGGAAGAAATCTCATCCACAGGCTTAATTAACTGGGTTCTGGAAGAAATTTGAAGCCAGACAACCTATGTTCAGTCAAGTTCTATAAAACATTTACCGCGGACCCCAGACTCCTTTGCCACAAAGCTTTTGCCATTGTGGATGCTAAAATTAGTTGCCAGTTAAGGCAAATATTCTTTCGGTACCTTTCCCATTCTTTATAATAACGTGCTGCAAGTTCGTACTGGTCCACCAGTTTGCGGACTGTTTATTTATCGAGTGAAACACGACAGAATACTTTAGTGGTCAGAGCAATTGAGTGATTAGATATGAACGTTATTAACAAAAAGGTTGACCAGTCGCTTAGAAGCATCTTTTTGCTTTTTTCATTAGCCACTGCGAACCGTTTAGTAGCCTCAACGTGTTTGGCTATGCCCGGACCCGACCGGGAGGATTGGACATTTTTCGGGCTGCGTGTACCAAAATACGGGCACATTAGGTGAGAACTGTATCGACTCTCAACATGACTTGATAACCTATAGTGAAGTTCTTCAAAAGTTTTAATTTCAGCAAAGGGTTGCATTTTCCTATCCAGCCGGATCACAGTTGCGTTAAGCCACCTGAGGCTAATAAACGTCTATCAGATGCACAAAAAATATACTTGTGCAAAGAATAACTTTATTAGTTGGGATCAAATTGGGGAAGTCCAAGAACGTGTTTTTGTGCACGGGAAGGTGAACCACCACTCGCTACACGTGGACAGTGATCCGGATGGGATACAGAATGGGAAGATGTAATATGACAGTGAATCTGTTCGTCGAAGCATATGTTGAACTTCGAAAGCTGCGGTGCTTGGGTTGGTAGAAATCTACCCGAACGGCGGAATGCCAAGTGCAGGCAAATAAATGCTTCTGTTTTGATCGAGAACCAGTTATTGATTTGCATGAGTAGGCTCCCACGAGCCTGCATCGCAATACTCGACAATATCGCGAAGCAGGCTATCTAGAGGTCACAATTACTTGCCTGGAGTTCACGGGACAAGTACCATGTCCCCCTCGAGACTGTTGGGCATTGCAGGCTGTCGCTGAGAATGACATATGAACAAACTTAATCCGGTTATTCTGCCTAGCTTGGACGGGAGCCGGTGGCTTAGTGCTAACACACAAGACTTCCAGTTGGAGAGCTCGGGTTTGAACCCTGAGAGAGAAGAAAGGTATACACCAGTGATGAGCTCTAGTAGGAGCAAAACTCATCCACGATGCTTCCCGAGTGTAAGCTTAACCGAACAACCCGAGATTGTGCTTGAAACGTAGAATCTGAACAGAATACATCAATCCCACACACTACTCACAATTAATTGTGGGTCTTATATAGTTTGTCCCGTTAGCACTCCAATCAAGGTTGGATATTCGCCAGTCGAATTCCTCACTTCCAATCGATGTGGACTGCTTCTTGAATGCGAGACCCACTCCACTTGCCAACATCTCCGAAACGAACCCAAATATTGATCCGCCAAGGTACTTTCTCAGTCTTCAGCTTTTCTTGTTGCACTATTGTTGATTTCAGCAAAAATTTCTGATCACAAAACACCACACATTCTTCAACTTAAAGTGCAAATCTAACTTCTCATTTTGGTCCAAATTTGGTGTCTGCACACGTTACCCATCGGTTGGCCACCAGTTCTAAACCAACAAACCTAATTTTTCGGTCTCAAATTTCAGTTGATTTTATTGAAATACTGACTTCTTTGCGTCACTTATTGAAAGTTTCTTATTGTTTGTCGTTCGCTCAACAGCATTTTATTCTTGGTTTTCGTATCCTCAAAAATTCACTGCTAAATTTCTTGCGGATTCTGAATGTCATGTTTTCGCAGAAGATCTTGTTGCTGCAGTAGTTTAGGTCATGGCACGTGGATGTGAAGATCTCGGGTTCTAGTACTGCAGTCGCTGGTCATCTTCCTCTCGTCTCATTGGAAATAAAGTACCCTGTTATTTCACTAATTTAGGAAGTAAAATATAAAAAGTGAATTACTCGGGGGCGGTAGATGCAGTCTTCCGAGGCTTCGACCCTGAAAATAAAAGTCAAATATTTCGCTTTCATCAGCAACCTGACCCACTTTGCGACCTCATCAAGTGTATTCCCGTCAGTGCTGATGATCGTTTCCATGACACTGATCTTATTCCCTTTCCCTAACTTCTACCGTCCTTGAGGTTTCCAAACCTTCTCCAATCGGCCACCGAACCATTTCAAGCTTTATCAAGTTTGCTTGTATATGATGACTACCCACCTGGAGATGCTGCATTTCAGCAAGCATGGGTGCTTCTTTACACCTCAGCTTCTCATCCGGGCAGTCACCTGTATTCTCTTTCAATTGTTATTTTTTATCTCTTTCTGACTTCACAAACATTTTCTTTAAGGTACGATTCCTCTAATTCCCCATCTTAAAATCCCGGCTAAATGTCATCTACTTAGCGGTTGAAGCACTCAGATGATCGTGCTTTAATGTTTTTCGCAAGCCTAGACCTACTACTAACTTTCTCATGTGCAATTCACTTTTGATCAACAAAAGGCAACCACGCCTTTTGTTTCCCGGTTGATATCTAACTTCCCTTCACCCTAGCAAAGTGCTCCCTCGGTTTCATCTTTTACGCTACTCCTTTTTTACTTTGCACAATCATACAAAGCGTGTATTCATTCCTATGCTTTGAATTCTACGTTTAGTTTGGAAGTTGAAATTTTGAATTTTACCGTATCTCTGTTGTACTGTCAACCAATCAACATGGCTTTACCGCGATGGGTAATCGCAGTAGACTGGTTGGGGTCGCGTGAATACTGACTTGTTTCATTTGGAAATACCCTTTTTTAGCAATAATTCTAACGCTTCCGGAATGTAAGCAAAACGGCCGGTCTAGGCAACGTTTTCAATCATCCCTAGGCTTGGGTTGGTCTCGCCTCGTTTCCTGTTAAGAGACTACGCGAGATGTCCATCGACGAATCTGTGCCTGGCTGTTGATAGGAAACTACAAAACATTTATTTCCCCCCTCGGATTATGCACTGGTCATTGAATGTATCTTTCGAAGTGCAATAGATCATCCGAAAACAGCGTAAAAAGATTTGATTTCTAATTTGCTCTTTGTCGAGCATAATTTAGTGTCCTCATGTGACACACAAATGGATAGAAACGAACCTATCAGATATTCAATTTGTCTAACGGTGATATTTCTCCATGGCGTAAACTAGGAAGCAGTTTAGTGTAAAATATTCATGTTTAACGCATTATATCCCGAAAAAGTTAGCCGATTTTCTCAACTTCTAAGTATTAGGCATTTTTTTTCATGCATCAGACTGGTGAAAAAGTCTGGATACTGATATTTGCCGGAGTCAGTTCACTCGTCATACTCGAAACTTAATTGTTTAACAGTGCATGAATGCATGAAGGATTGTAATTTATTGAAAAAAATCAATAGCCAATTTTGGAGATTGTCCATCCGAATACTTTGGGATACTGTTTCAGGGAATTTCATTTGGACAGTCAATAACGCAGCCGTGCATCATGGACCTGATATTTGCTACTTTTGTGTGATTGTCAACTTCGTTTTGAACTTGTGTTTGGGGCAATCGGTGGCTCCAGATTGTTTTAGCCAATTGTTCCGATGTTACTATAGTCCCACGCCACTTACTCGAGCGAAAACAGCGGATATGCTTCTGGCTGATCAAAACAACTAATGCATTTAATTGTCATCGTCAAATGGTTCATATAGATCCATCATTGTGTACTTTGTGTTGCTCAATAGTATTGAAAGCACGGACGATCTGGTCCCGCGTACTTGGTGACTTTGTCAACTGACATGAGCAATCCTGAAAATAGCGTTGCTGTAATTCAGAAAAAAAAGTTTCATCAGTCCGTATGTCAAGCACAGGGGCTTCCAGTTGACCAATGGAAGTGTATTTCAATGCATGAGTTTGTAATAGTAGCATGCATTCCCTCATTGGTTGGTTTGCCACCGATATTCACCAGTCTAACGTCATTCCTTCCGCTAATTCATAGTTCGCAATTTGAAAATGTAACTTTGGAAACGGTGTTCACGAATTAGAAGATGTGAAAATAGAAATTTGTGGAATCATCAGGTTTTTGATTAAATCCATATTCGTTTTTGTCCTGAACTATTAAGAAATGGACAGTTTCCTATTCAGAGTCTATTATCTTGCATGCCAAACACTACATTTCAAATTTCTCGAGGTTGCTTTCGCGAGTTTCCAGAAATAGAATGAATATCTGGTACTGACATATGTGAATCTGTGGGAAGAAATAAAAAGTGACTGAAAGTAACGTCAGTCACAAGGTTCTAGAAAACGAGTGTACACACTACTCAAACCACATACCAGAACTTGAACTATCTGAATGATTGGGACACAGAATATCGGAGGGAATAAAAAGAACTGTGCTCAGTGGAATCGTCATTCACATCGAACAGCTATTACGGTAAGACCGTAGCAGATTAGATCAGAGCAATGAACTGGCGGTCCACGGCTATGCTACCCCAGTTTGTCGCATTCGTGAGACCCCGGGGTCTCATTGAAATAGGGATTTTTGAAACCCGCTTATTTCTTGTGAATGATATAATGTTAATAACACAGCGTTGTTGATAGATGTAATGAACCAACGTTTCGACTACGGAGGGTAGTCTTTCTCAAGGCAAGTTTTACAATGACTCCTTACATCATTTGGTCCTGATATTTAAAAACTGGTTACCAATCGCATTGCTCTGGGAAAGAAGCTTACTAAATGGACTAATCACGGCTTCTTTCTTTTTGTCTTTTGTAGAACAAGAACGCGTAACGCGTACTGGAACAACCATCCGTGAAGCAAGCAAAACAACATTCAAATCGGTCAAAATATGAAAAGCTGAACAAGCAAATAGACTAAATGAACAGCCACCTTCTATGGACGATCGCAACTAATCACACTTCGCTGGTTCAAATCCAGTTGGAGTAAATAAATGTCTATCTGACTTTCCACTTCTTTTTGAAAATGTCTGCTTTCTTGACCCCGGGTTCTTCTGCGGTAGGTTAATTCCAGTGGTATATGAGCGAGGAAGCAAAACGCTAATATCGGTTGGTCAAAGTTCATTGGCAATTGGACTCATAAGATTTACACGTGCGGACTGTTTGTGAAGAACGGAGTTTGTCTGAACAGACATTCAAATGCCCCTGAAGAGATAACTTTATTAGGATGGCTAAAAATGATTTATGCACACTTATTTTTCACTGTTTTGCTATTTGAATTAAATACGGTGAATTCATGAGGTTTCATTTTCAGGCAGTGCAACGTTCACTTTTCCGGGGTTCCACGATCCTGATATTACAAAACCACTTTCGGCACTGTGAGACAGGTCTATGAACGTCATTTCAGCTAATCATTCTTCAGACAGATTGAAAGTTGTGTGGAATGCTTTGAAATGTGGTATACGGTCCAGATAACTCGAGTGACACAAAAAATATGCATTTTTCACATTCCTTTTGGTGATCTCCTTTCATTTTCGTAAAAACGGTCAATTTTGTTTAATTCGACAGAATAACCTCATGAGAAGTGTTTCATTTGCGAACACCTAAAGCCCGGTAATTCTGTTCACTGTGAAAATTACCAAATACAAGTTTCTTGTTTGTTCTGAAAATTGATCTGCGCGACTGCTTAATTCAGCAGTGGGGACAATTGGAAAAGTAATAAGTAATAAGTAATAATTAATAATATGAATCATGGTTAATCAGCCATAAGACCTTGAGTCTTCAGAAATAAACCAAATGGATTTACAGGGAGAAAGTGATGATACAAAATTGCCAAAATTTTCCCCGTATCTGTAACCTACGGGACCATTATCAAAAAGTAAATTTCTTCACGTCTATTTCAGAGCCGATCATCTAGAATTTCGTAAAATGCCCATAGGGAAACAGCATGAAAGATCCAGGAGCAGTTATGCGATCTGGCTAACAAGACAATATAGGATTGAACCCGAAAACATTTCACTTTCAAAAAATGTTGTTCATTTTGTCAATTTCCGTCAAATTCTTTTATGTCCACCAAAAACAGGGTCACAACCGGCCATATAAAAGTTTTATTTTTATTAGTCCACTTTGTATACTAAGAGCGTTTTCGATCTCAGGGAATTCAATGGCTGGGAACAGTTTTCATCCAATTTCCAATGGTCATAAACACTTTTGTTGGTACGGAAAGTTTAGAATCAGTCATTTTACGAACAGATCTGTTCAGATATTTTCAAATGACTAATATTCTTCCGGCCAAGATTATTCTGTATGATATCCATGGTGAGTCAACGTGGATCTCAGGCTATGGCATGCAACTACGGCCAAACGGTCATAATCGCGGCCACTCACTAGCAAGAACAACGAACATTCCTGGCTGAACTCGTCCATGTACAGGTGTGCTATAGACTACCGGTCCATGGATGATCGAAAGATTCTCCACTACCGGACTGTATACCTGTTTCATCCTTGTTAGAAATCATCAGCAGTGCTTATCCACCGCGCCCGAAATGGGACGGGAACTCGGGACGAACGATATCACTTCCGCAAGCCTCTTTGGGCATTAGGCAATGACAATACCCATTAGTAGTGTACCCACCAAAGCGAATACAAAATTATTTCTTCAACCCTATATATCTGTACACAGGCAACTGCCGCAGATTGAAGGTCTCGGTTCCAATGAAAACAGTACCGCTGGTTTGACTTCCTATTCACACAATCGCCCCTCACCCATCAGACAACAAGCTATGCCAATTTTCCCATAATATTTCGGAATCACGTCCAGCCTAGTCGGATTTCTGTCGAAAATGATTAGAATCCCATCCACGTGAATTTTTATAGCTTCTTCAAACAGTTTTGAAACGTATTTAACCTTACATTGATATGGTGGTACTTACGTGGTGTAAGGTGCACCAATTGTCTGTACATTGTTTTAAATCCCACCACTACGTCTTGTGAAAGAGGAACATGCACGTATGTCCATTTCTGGGACTGTTATAGTCGAACAGTTTCGTGGTGTACTCGAAGCATAGAACTGCCTTGGATCGGTTCCTTCGCACTCGCATACCACTGTGTATTTTGAATGCCTAAAAGAAAAGAATAGAGAATACTCCCGCGGCGGATATTTTGAAAATTAAATTGCCCCGGCCCACTGATTCCGTTCTTCCGTATTTCGAGACCAGTGTTCAATAGCCAAGTGAGTGTACATGATCCAACCGAGAAATACCTGTCCACCTAGTCCTATCGGATTGGCTTGCATTCGAGTTTATTGCAATTAAGTTAACCTGTTTCTCCAAGTCCTTTAACTTGGGGACAACAAAAAACTATTCCTTATTGTTCATCTCGGCATCAGGCAATACGTCATTGAGCACGTGAACTCTCATTGCCTTCCTCCTAACAGTGAGTGACCCACATTTTGTTACCAACCAGCTGCAGAGATTCTCCACTCATCTTTTTCAACTGCTTTGATTCCACCACACAGACAGTTACACAATCAACCCGAAACCAAACAAATTCAGCCGGGCTGATTCACCAAGCTAACAGATAAATCGTTTCTTATTTCCGTGACATGTTTACCTCTGGCCGGTGACCTTGTGGCGTCCGTTCGCCGAGTGAGGGGATTACCGACCTCACGGCAAGTTAATCCGTCCAACTGCTGAACAACTTTCGTTGACGTCTGTACACATATAAAGGAAGTCGTGTTTTGTATTCATTTTCAAACTAAGGACACAATTTGTCATTGGCTACATAGGGTCAGCCTTTTCCTTGGTAGTCAAACAGTAAAGGGATTGGGAACTGGTGTGTATCGCGAAACCCGAACAAATGATCAACTACAACATTTTAAAGGCATTTGGGAGAGCCTTAGCATGCTGTTGACGAAGAATATGTCCAAGGCAATTTCTTAATTTCTTCTCTAATTTTTACTGCCGGTTTTGCTCATTAACCGCCTAATTAGACTTTCGACAAAAGACGACATGGGCTGATCGATAGCGCAACAATACGGAGACACTAGATCGGTCGGAATCCATAAAATGTTTCGTATGAACTAATCTGAACTGCAATTTGAGTAGTATTTGGAATTATCTGAAATAGATGAGATTTACGATTGCGATTTTCTAGCTGGCACACACATTCTTATATGACTCGAATGATTTCCTGAATGCTTTATCCGTTAGGCTAGGTTTCACGTTGATTTAGCAGTACCTTCTAGCCACTTAGCCCATCGTTTCAAGATATCCAAATAGAGTTGAATGAACAAAAAACAACCGGTGTAAACTTTGCACAATTAATGATTGGCAAAGGTCGAATAGAATTGTTCATGTGTTATGACTGTTTTTGTTGTTTTTCTCGTCGTTCTAGTCCTTGTAATTTCTGACAGTGCACTTGTTTACAATCTGTCACCTGGTTACCACAAACAGACAAACATTTCAAGGGAGCTCCCAACGGTTCCCCGGGGTCACGTAGTCAGGGCATCGATTGTGTTGTCAGAATTATGCGGGTCATGATAATGAATATATTTACCTTTCATAATGGCACTTCAGCCAATTTGTTGCCAAGCAAACCGTTTTGAGTTAGTCGTTAAAATCACACGTGCTCGATTTGTGAGGTCAGTTCCATCCCTGACTCGGTCGATACGGCTTAGTGTGGTCCATGGTAGTGGTGAAAAGTTCGATGCGGATGATTTGCACAAATTATGGATCGTCATAACAACCGAGTGTTTCAATGCAATTTCATATTTTCCACAGTCACAATCAAAGCAGCAGGCTAATCATTTACCCATTAAGCTCTTCCGTTGATCATCAGCTTGGTGTTTGAACTTGGTTTCTCCTGATTCGAGTCCCATCACAATTGGGCATCATGAATTCGACAGCCTTTATCTCAAGTTATTGTAAGGTTGTTTAATATAAAGTAGAAAAATTAAAATGATTAAGGAAAAATAAAGACGTGCTCATAGCGTAAAATGCCGAGTAATCGAGGAAGACTGGTTGTCATAACTGAGCTCTATTTGCCGTGTGATGAATGTCCCGATACTCTTTGCCACAGACATCTGGATTCTAATTGTTATGAAACATGTCATCATATCTTATTGAGATTTGGCGTGAAATCGGCTGATTACGGTCCATCGAAGTTAGGCAATTACCAAGGAAAATTTATTTAAGCTGAGAAGCGAAGAATCCCTGGAGTAACTTTTTAAAAAATGTTTCCCTTTTTAAATGACAACCTGAACGAGAAGCATATAGACGCAACAAAGATTGACAAGTTCAAGCTATGTTCAGACCGCAGCTGCGGAGATGTCTACCTTGCGGATCTCTACGGTCACAAGGTTCCTGCTAAGCTCTTTCCTTGTCGGACTGTTTTTACATCGTTAAGCGTTTCTCTCGTATTTTTTTCCCATTAATTCTTTCCTCCCCAGTGTACATCTAGTTCCGCCTGCTCATTTTACATTTCCATTCGTCATATCCGACGTCTGAAACTCGACTTTGTGCGTGATTGCACATTGACATCTTTGAGACTACCAAGCCATTAGTTGGAACTCATTTAGTGCCAATGGTTCTCCAATATTCTATACACCATAGTTTATTAGTTTGAGGCAGCTTCTTTTCTGACATATTTTCATTAGCCCATTCGCGAACAACTCTGCACTGTCTTTGCTACAACACGGGAAATTCACAGAAATTTGCCGGTAAAAGAATCCGGAAACTGTCGGAGTTTTATCCTACACCTTTTCGCTTCCGCCAGTCTGATTTGCATAGAATCGTAATTGTTCAAAAACCGTCTAATTAAGTTAAAATCAGATCTCCATTGCCTAAAATTAAAATTAGAAAAATCAAGCACATAACAACAAAACAGCATACTGGTATAATCGAGAGCAAAAAATCGATTGCAGACACTTTCTACGTCTGGATTCGGTACAGAGGAAACAGCGCAGCTTCAATTTTCCAATCCGAGATCCCTATCTGCGCTTGTGTACATTTCGGATTTTGTCGTTGTGCACGAGTGCATGCATGAATGTGTGCATGGACTAGATACAGTGTGTGCTGAAACTAAAATCATCCAAACAGAATCTATTCGAGACAAAGTGGAGGCAAAATTGTGTACACTGTTTTAACTGGCAACAGGTAATCGGCGCAAAGTATATGCTCAAACAAATATAAAATAGTAAGTTACTAGACAAATCTAGATCGTATACAAAATACGGGGGCTCAATGTAGACATCCAGCTGCCTAATTACCAGTCTATTGATTGACAATCGGTTTAGTCATCGTACGAAAATAATGAGAATAACGAAGATGATTCAGACAATTGTTCGATTGGTGACAAGGACGAAAAAAACGGAGATAAGGATGATGACAAACGTGATCACCATGTGCAGGATTCGGTTGAGATCGTCGAGAACGTTGATGATGATGATGTTGATGATGATGATGATGATGATAATGATGATCTAGGAAACACTTAATGATTGATGTGTTAAGGGAATATCGGACAACTTTTCATCCCAATAACGCAAATAACCGGCCGAACGTTTCAATGTAAACCCTTTAATTTCAGGACACATTGTTATTAAACGAAACTATTATCGGCTTCCTTCTTCGGCAGTTTCAAACAGCCCTTCCAGGAGAATGTTATGGTCAAGTTGGATTATAACGGAAGGGTTGGAAAGTTAGATTTTCAGCCGGTAAAACTGCAGTTTAATCTTTACTACTTGTGCTTTGAACATACTGGCTGGTCTATTGAATCCTAACTGAATTCGGTTTCGATATAAATAGTGACATTTTTCATTCAAACAGCTCAGTTCGCGTATAAAATGCCGCATGGACTAGAACACTGGACCTTCCTGGGTGTGGTATTGAATTGGAATACGGAATATAGTACAAAGTATTCATATAACGAGCACCAAATCCATATCATAACAGTGCATAGTCGGATAGTAAGAATCTCGAGGGTTAGTAGTACAATTAGTCGTGAGTATCATGGCTCACTTCAAAGATATCACGTCAGAAGAATAATCACACCACAAAATGTGCCAATCGCAGTAGGACGTAGTTGGAACCTCTAGTGAAAATCTACTTCCCATACTGGAACCTTATTCGACTCATCGAACTGCTCATGGATGATGAGTTCATCCAAAATTTTGGCCGTATGTTGTCAATCTGAGTGCTGAAGTGGACATAACTTTTTCCGTTCTTAGATGGATTCATCATCGCACATTATTCAAATGACAAATGCGACGGAAGTGGTAAATCTACTGTTCGGTATGCTAGTACAGGAATGAGTAGGGGTATACTAGACGCACATGCTATTTCTGTTGGCAGTCCATTCTCACTTTCCCTATTTCTAGTCGGCTTCCCGTGAGATAAGCCCTAACCGGTGATCGCCACATACCTGGGAGTTGAAATAACAAATAAACCGTCCTAAATGAATCCCTTGTTGGTTTAACCGTTGTCGGTGGCATTGAGATTTTGTGTATAGTTGCAAATGGTTACCTAAACATCACCTGGGAACACACTAATATAATTTGTAGCCACGGAAGGATCAGTCAAGAAATGGCACTACATCGCACAGCATTAAAAGTGAATGAACTACTGAGCGGAAGATCCCACCCAGATGTTGTTGTTGAAGTCAGGACAATCTGCCTTCATTTCTCAAAACTGGATCAGATTCCACGTAAAATCACTGCTGACATGAGCTGCATAAGAGTTCTACATATCGGCTGAAGTGAGCACACAGGGTTTTCATGACAAGTCAATTGTTAATCAGGCTGAAACACCGAGTAACGGTGAACAAGCGGGCTTAACGTCGGATGTCGAAGGTGATAATTCCACACGCATCGGTCGCTTTCGGAGTAGACGGCGATTCCTTGTTTTCTAACGTCACGGTTGCCGGTCGGTCCTATCTAGGACGTTCCAACTGTTATACGGAATCCCCTTTTAACTTTGCTCAGGCTTCAGCTACGCAATGAAAATGTCAACTATTTAGGCTTTGGTGCAAACAGGTTTCTGCATTTTGTTGGTTGTACGTCGCTTCCTACTCAATGAAGCAGCTGCTCACGTGGTTTGTACAAATCAATGATGAGATTTCTGAGAATTGTGACGAAGTAATGGGGACCTGAATTTCTGTCAAAGTGAAAGCATAAGTTAACAAAATGCGAAGCAAAATGTAACTAGACAAGAGATTGAATCAGTTTGAAGGAGTTTTGCTGACATTCACTTGGGATACTGTTGTTTGCAGAGTTCGGTGGACATTTTAGTCGAGAGATTGAAATAAATAACACCTCGAGTTCCAGGGCAGTGTGTCAATGAAAAATAAGAATAAAATCGTGCCAGAGAACAGAAAGAAACAACCAATATTCTGTTCAAATTCTATTTGTCACAAAATGCAGACTCGGATTTCCGATGGAGGGTCAATTTGGGCTAAAATTAATAATCTGTCTATTGGATATTTAGAGCGTGTGCCAACTCACGAAATTATCTGGACTGGACAGAAATGTGTGATTAAAATCCACCCTCTTTGATTATTGTAAAATCGAAACTCCTCGTTTTTAATCCAGTCCGTTCTAACGAGAATGAAAGACATCCTTGTTGGCGAGAGAGAAGACTGGCAAGACACAAGACAGCTTGTATGTTTTGACTAAATTTCTAAGGCTCAACCGATTTAAATTCACTTCATCAATGTTGTATCCTTGTTAGGACGAAAAAAACTGGATTGATAATATTCGACGCACACATTTCGACAACCATCGGCATTACTTACAAATCAGACAAAGTCAATAAAATGCCCATTTGATGCACTTTAAAATAATATTTTGTCAGGAAGCGACCTAACCAACCGAATTTTTACGAATTTCACTGATGTCCCAGAGACAAACCTGACCTAACACTTTTCTGAATTGGCAAAGAATCAGTTTGTACAGCGGCTTAGTTCGAACAAATGCACCTACCAGGCTCGAAGATAAATCACACCAGCTGATTTAATTAGGTGAGACAATTGACTGTCATTAATACGTTGGCCCGACAATTGTCTTTTGTCTCTAGCCCTATTGCAGTGGGGGTTATCAGGTCATTCTAACTCGTTAGCATAGAAAATGAAAGCTTTGTTCTCGTGCGGATGATGAGTAATTTATGACAAGCAAAATGTCTCAACAAGAAGCGAGAAAGTTTTGACAATATACGAACAGAGTTTTGTACTTTTGGTGAGAATACAGCAGATCACATTTTTCTCTGTCACCGAGAAACATCGAAAAAATGCGTCTTCTTTAACCCACCTCGATGCATAGCAATGTATGGAAAAAGGCTATGCCAAATCAAATCTAATTATTTCCGAAAGGCTTCCAGTTGTATTGCTCCATCAGTGAAACTCTTACGGGCACAAACAGATGCACGTTTTCATTTCGTTGGTCCTCGTTCGTTACCAATACACGGTCAACCACTGAGTGATACAATAAGTATTGAGATAATGGTGCCCGGTTTTATTGCTCATGTTGTCAACCTGTACGAATTCTTTTGCGTTAAAGTGGAACGAGCTTTCTATTAGTGATTATTAACTCATCTTTGTTGACAGATCATCTTCCACACGACGGGTCACTTGAAGCTTTGGCAGAACTGTGCAGTAATCGAGAGTCTTATTTGAGAATCTCAGCGATCGCCTTGGACAAGAAGATTAAATGAACCCTTATTCGAAGTAGCAAGTTGGATTGACATTCAATCGACAAAGATAACATGGAATTCAATCGGACTAACTGAATTTCGTTCAATGAACTTCTGGATACCCAATCAGCAGTACAATTGTAACTTTATGGGTCGACAGAACCGTGAATCATGGGAGGATTAGTCATTTTGTAGGAAAAACTGTACATCCCATCATTGTACCACATTCATTACTGCTCAGTCCATTGTCAAGGCGTTGCTACTTGACGAAAGTGTCCAAGATATCCATTTTGAAAGACCAATAGAAATAGTCTAGTTATTTGGTTAGACGAAGATTTTGTTGGTTCAGTCCTCATCAGTGCTCCTAGTTTTGCGGATTAAAACTCTCGAAGTCAAATTAAGGAACGTTCGCCAGGTTGCGTACCGTGTAAGTTGATAATTTGGGCTAGTAACCATCGTTCCGAACTCCATTCAAAGTGCTGTATTGGCTCAGCTGATAGAACACGCGTGGTATAAATACTTAGTTTGCCTCCAAGCAAAAGTTCGAATTCCATCGAGGTTGAACTACTTTCTCAGTCTTATGTTCAACGAATCAGCCGAAGCAAAATTCCCCACTCTAGTGAATTTCTTCAGTCGGTACGAGGAATCACTGATAGACCGATCAACTGAAGTCGGTATTCCCAATGCCGCACACAGACGGTGTTTTGTCGGTATCCAGAACGCCCGGCCCCTCGTGCACTGATGCATACCAAAACCGAATGATATATGCCCTTAGCCCCATTGAAATTTGATTTGCGAGGTCACCTTACTCGGGATAGACCAGGCTAATTGTGATATATCGTTGCATCGGTAGTCCTATAACAATAGTCGTTCGTTTGTGCAATTCGCATTTGATGACCCTGAGGCTATTGACTGAGTCAGTCGGTTTTCTTACTCATAAACAAAAGGTTACCGGTTCGCAAGTGGCTATTAGATTCGGCTTTGGCGACTGCTTGATTGTTTGACATGAAAAACTAACCATCAGTGTCCCGCAACTGTGTATAAAACAGTTAACGACGGAAGTGCTATCGGTATGAATGAGATTTCTTTTTCCGAATCACTTTGTTTCCATTGAGCGTTTTTGGAATTCATTCGGTGAACGAACAAAAAGAACAGCTTCAATAATCAAAGATCTGGCATGTGCTCAAAGGGCATCAAACCAAGTTCCGATAGTCTTCAGGTGAAAATTATCATGATAACACCTATATGTGCTTGAATTGATCACCCGTCCGATCCTCGCCAGTCCCAACGACTCAGTTGCACATACGGAAAAGAAGCACTGCCAACCTGCCTCTTTGATAGTCATGAAAATTTCATTTAAATTACTTCGATCATTTTCCTAGTGTTCTATTTTCCTTCGCTTTTTTGTTTATTACCAGGTACGACTAGTTTCTGAACTATATCGGTGGGCATGGTTTCAGGCCACTCCAAAAGAGTGTATGACGAATACCCAAAGGCTAAGTAATTTTCCTGATCGAAGCACGTGTCGTATTTCTAATCCAACCCCTAGTTGATTAGACACGTTCGTGCTTTTGAAACCGGTGAGCTCTAATCACACTCACTCTGAGTGATCTTTGCTCATCTTAACACTCGACCTCCTGCTCGGAGTTCAAAATGATTTCCCGTACCCTTTACGCGTATTTGTGGGTTGTGTTCTGATTCGCTTAGAGGGATAATCATCAATCGCACTGGCTCAACAATATTTGCATTTAATTTAAGCTACCACGACAGCAAGAATTGGCATAGATTAGGAAATTCACTTGTGCACCGCCAACACGAATTTCGACTTCACGGGTCGGAATCGAACCCGGGGACTTTCTGCCTGCTGATCAGGTGTTCTACTCCTCCTGGGAAGCGGAAGGCTGCCTATTCGATTTCAGCTAGTGAAGTCGACGTTTGGATGCACACTGCGTAAACTGATTCATCTTGATGCAGGCACCCACCGTGCATTTACGAAAACTCTCATCCAATCCGTATATCACGATTCCGACCAGAATAATTCTGTCTTCTGATTTCTCTGAACTCTCAAACTGCTAGTGAGGGATGTGCGAAATCCGAATCCGAATGAACAGCAGTAACACGGTCCTTTATTTTAATTCTCAAAATATAAGGACCTGACCAGAGCGTCCAACGATAGAAGAGTTAGGTTGCAGTCGAAGATTGGTCTACTCTCGTATTAGATAACTTGAGGCAGGACAGTCCTAATTATGGCTTTATACTGATTGATTGGTCGTCATTCCTCTGTGCGGTAGGGAGGAATAAAGTAGAAGGAAACTTGTCGCGGCTTTTGGAATTAGCCTTGTCGTCCAGCTTACGGTAATGTTTTTCAGTATTGTTGCTCATAGTCACCTTGACGACCAGGGCCTTCTTACTTTGGCACTTTGCAAATTTCCTATAACTTGCCACACATTCTGCCGAGTTTTGTGATTTCGACTGTTCGGGTAGCGATGGTGCCGAAAAGTTTCTTCTAAATGGTGCCGGACACCCAAGGAAGATGGAAGGTTGACCTCAAATATCACTCAAGGTGACTGCGTGCTAAGATCGATGATGATGTCAATAGATGCGAAGTCTTCAGGACCGACCGTCCGCCGGAAATAATAAACAGAGGATAATTCAACAGCGTTTGTTTGTCGCTTGTCGTGTAAATCTCCCCGTTTAGCATGATTTTAGATAATCTGTGGATGGTCTTACAAGTTTTCTAAATACTTACACTGGTTATGCCCAGATGTTGCCGGAGCATTTCACAGGCATGATATTCCTTTCTTGTTTTTTTGGTCATCTCGATCTTGTGCATTTTCGTACATGAGACCATTCTGCACACAACTTAATTTCAGTTAATAGTTTCTATCTTTTTTCTACACATCAACCATCATTCGAATGACTGGTCACTGTGTGTTACATCTGCACACCAAGGTCTGTGACAAAATCAATTTACTAACCTGACTCGTATTTCCCGCTGGCATTTTAACTGGGAACACTAGCTTCAGAAGAATTTGGACATGCCAAACTGCCTGGTAGGTTCTACTGACATCTCGCTTTCTTCCATATATGACTTCTGCGCATATGGTGAACATTTGAGACGGGGTATTTAGAGCTTTCTTATGAAATTTGTCGCTCAATTCTGACACCGAGTCTAACTCCCTTTCATTTTGTCCCCGTAATTGAAATGGAATGGTGCTTGCGAATGGTTTGCTGTATACCGTAAGATGTCCTAGTACCACTAGGGAAATTTGTGTTAGACGGCTAAATGCCATAAATGGGGATAATCTCTGGTTGCAAAACCGGAAACCAGTGTGTGTAAATCAGGATCAAAGTCTAACGCTGACGTCCAAGAACTCAGTCATCAGTTTCGCGCAAGCTCTGGTTGCAGTGGAAAGTGATGATAGGAAGATATCCATAAGTAGCATCATTGTGGTAAATTTCATCAGAATTAGTCGAATGGCACGTGCCAAAAATCTGTGCGACTGTGAGCTCAACAGCAAGGTCAAAGTCGCAGTCCTATGTCTTAGTTTGAGGACCAGGTTACGAATAATCTTAATTTGGTGACACGTTTTGATGTCAGAATACATGAAGTGCTCTAAGTGAGAACAGGAAACAATGGACGATGAGTTTTGACCCAAGTCGCTTTATATATATATGTGTGTGTATGCATATATATATATATACATATATATCCCGTTCATTTTTAGCCAATAAACCGGAGCTGTGTTGACGAGCCGGAGGTCGTCTGATCGCTGTCGCAGGATCTGCCAGGGTGAAGTGTGAGTTAGAAATGATACGAACTTTAGTGAAGTAGAGGTAGAGGTAAGGATTCATTAATTTCAAAATGCTGGTCAAATCTCAAATTCTATTCCTTTTGCCGTCCACAGTTTGTCTATCACAGTTACCCAGGATTTAGTTATGCAAATGTTCTTGAAAGTTAAAAGAAACAACGCATGTTAACCCGATTTATTTTCTGCTTTATGTTTCGAAATTCGTGCTTCTCTTGCAGATCGTTCATTCGAAACTACCGACTTTCGTTTTTTGTATGGGAACAATCATTAGCGATTTGAAATCATTTAGAACGAAGTCCATTCGTAAGAAAAGAAGTGATATGTACCGATACAATTAGTCCTTCCTGGCGCTGCTGAAAGTGTTCAGAAATATGTTTGTATCCGTATAATATCTGAAACTAAACCCATGATCCTATGCAGTTCGTGTGAAAATTCCACGGTGTCGACACTTGATACCACGGGCTAGACAGTTTATTCCTTTGCTTCTATTTTATTGGCGGGTCCCTCAAAGTAATTTCTAACTTCCTCTAATATATTGAATCAGCTGACTTCATCGATCTTAGTATCAATCTTCAAATGCTCCACAAAAACAACACTATTCCTGCTATTTTAAATGACTGACGTGAGCAGCTCTCCCATTGTCTTGTTTACTCCTTCTGATTAAGACAAACCTTCATCCTTGTCATTAAAGAACTTTTTTTATCTTCGTTGCTTCATTGTCGTATACGTTGGAAATCAATACGGCATTCCAAATTTTACAGGTTTTTGAATATTCATTGCGGCCGAAAATCTTGATAATCGAAACGAGCTGAGTAATTGTTCTTCCATCCATTTCGAACCTTTGAATGTCCTCAGATGTGTTTGGGACTAACCGGTCGGGTTCCGGGTTCTGCAATCTCATCGGTGGATTTTGATCATCGTCCGTTAACAAAGGATGCGTACAAAAAGACTATTCTATCATCTGTGCATCAAAGATTAGTCCTATAATTAGTTATTCCATTCATTTTGACTCTCTGGACTTACTACTCCCTATTATTCTTATTCGGTTTGAAAGACAACAAATTCGATCACATTCACACTTGAGTTGCTAAAGATGGGATTGCAAAATTCATTCTACAAGACTATTTAGATGTTTCTGATGAATTTGCAAAAGTTTGCTTTCTAGCGCCAGGTATTTTTTTGTGCACAGTATTTCTCAGGGCTATGGGTTTTGTCAATTTGCTCCGTATTTGGGGTCATTCTCTGTAGAAGTTCCAAGTATAGCTATGGACTTATTTCTTTTCTTGTTTATTTATGTGTGCATCACTCGTGACCTTCGAGTTGACCTTCAGTACTAACCCACACGGATGTATGCGTGCACTTTAAGTCTCTTTTGTTACTCCTGTATCTTGCGCCTCATTTTACTCTAATATATTTTTGCCAGTAATTGTGCATCTGTTCTCTGTGTTTCTGTCATACAAGTTCGAAGTGCATTTTCACCGGCATTCGCGTAAATAGAAGGGTGATAATTAAATACCAAACTGATTTGAGTTTCACTCGAGACAAGCACGAATGGCCCTGGTTACAATGCAGCATAAACCCGCGGTGTTTTCATTCATTGGGCCAAAAACTCACGAGTCCAGTCGCTTGTTGGTCAGACAGCGTTAAGATGAGATGTTCAAATGCCATCACGAGTGGTCGATAAATGATAGTAAATCGGGACCGAAAAAGTAAAATGCTAGCTAGACAGGCTCTATTTTGCAAATGATTCAGCCTTATCATCATTATACTTGTATTGCACGTTAAATGAGCGGAAAGTGGTGAACCGTGAAAGTGAGAGAAAATAACTCGAACGAACGTGTAACACCTAAGGAACACAAGGAAAGAAAACAAAAGGCAGCTTTCGTTGAAACACTCCCAAATAAAAATGTGTGTAAGTGCCTTTGAGCTTGGTTCGCATTTGACCCAGTTGGCATGTTGGACGGTAATCGAGAACAAAGACGTTGTTGTATAACCTTTGGTGACGGAAATCGCTTATTGGCTAATCGCATTCCTTAACCTATTTAGTATAAACTGTCTTAAATATAATTGCTCGGTATAATTGAAAGGAGGCTGGCAAATGTCAGTGACAAATTGCAATTGAACCCTTATTCGAACGAAAAGCTGATGCCATGTTTACCGTGTAATGCTAACTTCTGTGGATGTGTTGGGAATCTAGGTGAAACAAGATAGCGTAGTCTACCAGTTCGTTTGATTGCTAACGTTAACGAAGACCTATATCTGGCGTACGGTGCACGTAACGTTCGAATATGTCTCCGATTTTTTGCCACTTTTCCTGGCAAATGCCCAAACACGGGATCATGAAATTTGTCACAATTGTCTTCTGGTCTAATAGGATAATTTGGTTAAATTTGATTCAGTCATTATATTTGTAATACAGGCAATTTGATGTGTGAGTTATAAATTTTTTTATTCACTGGCTATTCACACAACGATCGGAAATTCTTTGTAGCAAGCCTTTCGGTTTTCAGAGAGGTAGCTAACGTCCGGAGCCCGTAGACTGCTGCGGTCATGCTAACCAGACAAATTATAACCTGGTGTGTCGGTAATTCTAGTCAGTTAAGGCTACAAGAAACCACCAAGTCGTGTGTGTGTGTGTGTGTGTGTGTGCATGTGCAGTCCTCATAGTCGGGTGTACTCAAATGAATCTACTACCAACAGGGGGTGTCGCGCGAAAGTTTGTTGTCAAGCTAATCGATCGTGAGTTTATTTGACGGGTTAAATTATTCTGGGTAATTGAAGACTAGGTTGCGTACACACGGCGCCAAATATATCCCCCGTCTAAGGTTAATTTCGATCACGTCCTTAACACGGTAGCGAATAGCGTGGCAGTGAAGAGAATGAGAATTAAAAGATATTCTGAGAAAATGAATGACGTGTAAATAAATGCGGTAATTTTGTCTTGGTCATAGCAACCGTAATTTATCACTTGATCGAGGATTGTCCTCGGTATTCTGTCTCGAACATTTGCTAGCGCATTTTTAAAGCGTTAAATACGCAAGATTTTTTTATCAACGCTACTTTCTGTTTTAAATGCCAGCTATCCTCTGCGATTTCATACGGCCAAAGATCCGGGATGCGTAGTGACGATGGTTATCCTATCCAACCACGTTTACCTTGACGACTGCCGGTCGATGAGGAACAGTTGTCATCTGGGAAGGATAGCGGCTTAATTGGATGATTTTTACGAGCAAATTATCTTCTATCTTGAAGTTTCTGCCTCCCTATCGAAGTAAGTTGAACAATCTCTTTGGTGTCTGTACAAATAGATTTATATTTTCAAATTTCTTTTATTGATCGGCCAGAATATTTTTAATTTGCCCTATCCAAAAGACTGGCAGAATTTGTCTTCAATTAAACTGACTAGTACCAGAATTGCGGGACTATTCAAATCGTGTCGAGATTAGTCAAACTATCTAAAAAAATAATCTCGTTTTAGGGAATGGAAAGTGTCGCAAACCGAATGCTAGCGGTTGGAACAATGATGCACCTGTTCTTCGTCCCAGCGTCCAGTTGCTAATTGCCCGGGGATGGTGGAACTTTGAACCAACTGGTTGTGAAAGTGCAGCTCGATAGCACGTGACACCTAGACCAACTGGCTCAGATCATTCGACCAAATATGTGTCACGTCTGTATCTCAGTCTAGGTCAGACAAAACGGGGATATCATGAAATTTATTAGGGATTGAGGGCGATCGGTTGCAATTTTGGTGCGCTGTTTTGCATTTAGTGCGGAATTTCGAACACGGTTAGCATAGTGTTTGAGGTGTGAAAATAAAAATATATTCTGTAAAAATTACCAGCTCACTTCTATTTTACTAGAAGTCGTAACGTCAAATGCTTGTTGAAATAATGTTTTTTTTCCATTTCAAGATTTGTAAGCTAGTCTTTGTAGATTTTTGAAATAGAATCTCAAATCCTTCTTAAATTTGCGCGTAACTAAACACTTTTAATTCCTTACCTAATCTGATCATTATGCAAGTGGGAATAAGTTAACAATTTGAAAAGAACAACTTTATCACGAAGCATCTTATTCCAGTCACTAAACCGCGACCGTACAAAATGATTTTGGCGCATCTCGTGGTCCCACGTGCGAACCGGTCACGTGTTGAATAAAGACAACTACTCTTTTTCTCGTTCAGAACTGATGCGAAATCGCTCGGGCATTTTTGCAGACACATTAAATAATCTCAATCACCAGTTTCTGCTAGTCATCGGAGATGGTAATTTCCATTTCATGACTGATGTTAAAACCTTTCCATTTGTATAGACTAATGTTGTATGCTTGATGAAGCTGCTTTTACGTAGAAGCATGGAACCTAACCGAATTGCCAGGGTGGAGCAATATCGATGATTGCCTGGTTGCGGATGAAATGTTCGCAAATTTGCCATCCGGCTAAGTTATCACATTCTTTTTTAGTGACCACAGAGAGGATTTTTCTTTATCTTTTATCTTCTTTCTAGTAAAGAAACGAAAGTTTATGCAATTTTCATAAATCTGTACCCGATCACTGAAAGGTCATCGAAATAAGCAAGCAGTTCGGCGCTGGGATTGGTTGAACCAACTCCACTGGCTATTTGGCCTCCGGCAGTGACTGGTTCCAATTGGAGTTGTGGGAATTCTTTTAACTTTGACAATCAATAATTCCGATGATTTTGTACTACGTCACCCGGTTCTTCCCCTTGAGAAACGCGCATTTCAAAAGTTTCCGGGAAGCCCCAACTGAATACATTTTGGAACTATACTGGCGATCGATTATTGTTGTCACCATTACGGCTTGATACAGAAACGAAACGCTTAAAAACTTTATCTAGTTTGGGATGAACCTGAAGCAACAAGTTTCAGTTGCAGAGAGCAAAACTCTTATTCACATTGGACAATCTCTTCCTGTCCACGTTCTGTAGGATTGACCAGAATTCTTAGATTTAAAAGAAACAATTTTATGGTTTCAACGGGATATTGTAACCAGTGAAAAAACATCACATTTGTCATTTCGTCAAAAGAAAAAAAGTTTCATTTACAAAAGAGTATGGCATCGACCACGAAGAACTATTTTAAGTTGGAATCAGATGAGGAAAATTCCGCTGTTTTTTTCACGGAACACGTCTGTGTGTTCTAGTCGAGCGATTCATATATACATACTCTGATTAGTCACGTCACAATAGCTCATCATTTTGTATGCCATGTATGGCTGAACTCAAATAGAGAGAGTCTTTATCGTTTTTCAACATCATTCTGTTTTTCTTTTCTTTTTGTTTATTCCCTTTAATGACGTAGTCACAAGGTATGTGAACTGAACGGGGTCCTCTTCTAACTTGTAATGATTGCATTGTATTTATTAGGAAGAGTTCAGCACGGGATATGAGTTCATTTCAATCTGTTTTGACTAGAAAATTCTACAAAAGCAAACTGGGTTAACCAAATTGGCAAATTCCATTATGTGATCCACACGCGTGGTGCCTGTTAAACTGTTCTAAGTCAGCTATTCCTATGATTGAATTCTATTGATTGTTGTTTTATTGCTTTGTCTACCACAAAACCGGTAGGATCATAACGTGAAATTATTCCTCATCCAACCGATGGATCATTTGAGTAAACAATTTTCGGGAACTTAGCCATATACGTGCACAGACAGAACCGGATACTAGCTGTATTGTTGACTTGAAGTGTACCTTGCAGCTTGGTTACTATGATGGATTGTGTAACTCTCATAATGTCATTCAGTGAGTGAAAGACACTCAAAACAATAAGTATGCAAGACGTTGTAAAAAAACAATGTGTCAATTGGAACAGAAAGTTTATTGGGGTTTTCATCTCAGATAACCACGTGATCCATTTGTAAACCCTATCTAACCATGTCTCACCTAGGGATAATTGCAGGTGTTTTCATATGTGTGTGATTATCTTGGATCCTAGTCTTGCACGAAATATACCGTTGTAAAAATGATCATGCTTTTTACAACAAACATTGAGCAAAATGAAATCAAATGTTGTAAACCCCGAAGAACTTCAACATGAAACCGAAACGGCGATTTACTTTGAGGACAATCACGCTGCATTTTCATTGGTGACAGTTAACGAAACACTGTTGGTCCAGGAGCGAGAGGTCAACTACAAATTACAAACACATCGACCTTGTCAAATTGAACCTATTGTCCTGACAAAGTTTTCACCTATTGGTTGCATATGATACAGTCACTGTGAGAAGATTCGTGCTTCCCATCCTGTGAGTAACCTCCGAACAGTCTGTCATTGTCAGCCTCGTGCCATGTTATCAACATAGGATGAATTAGTGAAAATGTTCTTTTAGCCAGTTGTTTACTTTTGACCTCTTGAGGCCAGCAGCATGTTGAACCCAAATGAGGGTGTTCCAAAATTCGACTAATTGATTGGCTTTCCCTTCAACCAGTGCAGATGACCGTACACACGAAATCAAATTGACACACACGTGTGACATGCTGTGAGAACGTGGATGTCCAATAATTATCGGGCTCAGTATATCGTTGTATTGCGGATAAGTTTTAATTGAGCAACCTAATAAAGTCGAATTACAATTTACTTTGGATGTCCTCCTAACTTTTAGGGGACGTCGCTACTCTAGAAATGGAAGTGCATTGTGATCTTCATCTGCAGTGCTGATGCAACGCTTAATTTATTTTACCTTTTCATTTTTACTTCCTTTATTAACGTAATAACAATGTACATCATCTTTCAGGAAGGGTGCTGCGGTCGACCGAGGGTTGCCAAGCGGACAATTTGACCAGCGGTGGTAGGATTCGAACCCGCAACCGTCACATCCAAATGCCACGACCTTATGCGATCTTTTTCAACCAATCTATATCCGGGTATTGATCGTTTTGAATCTCACTCACAGAATCGTCAATGTGTGTATAGCCCGTCCGTATTTCCTTAACTTGACGGTAACCGGTACGAATTAGTTTGCCCGTATAAAATGGTGATTCACATCATGCACAGTGTAAACATAAGCCTAAAGAACTAAAGATTGCTTCATCCACGTTTTTCACTAATCCAATATTAGGAATCGTGGAAGTTTTGTTTGCTACGGTTTCCGTAAAGAAACGAATGTTAAAATTAAGTGTGTTTGAGAATCGTCTTTAGTATATTCTTTTGTCGTCGAATACGTTCACAGTATCTTCAGTGCATAGTCAATAGAATGTAAATATAGTATGAGTTTCCAGACGAAAGTTTTTCCGAAATTCAGTTTGATCATGCCAGCTCGGGGATTTCCCATCTCATCTACCTTTCTGGAGGCCTTCTGGTGAAACGAAAAAAGCAGGAGCTTGCCGTGCATAGCAATAAAACCCTACAAAAATGGAATTAGGGTCACGGTATGGTCACAAATTAACCCTACGGGTTCTCATACTGACAGTTGGATAAATGAAATTTTTGATGACAGACAAGGCCATAGTTTTGTCATCGACACTCACGTTTCTTATTAAGTCCATCATTTTGTACTTATCTGTCACAATAAATGTGATTTTTTTAGCATTTGCTAGATTTTGGGTGCCGACATTAATTACGTGGCCGCTAGATATTGATGAGGATTTCACGACGATAAGTTTCCCTTTAGGAAATATCTTTAATGTGTCCCTTTGGTGAGTCATATATATATTTTGCCCACTTTGGGAGCTGCACTTTCATGTACGAATTGATCATCGAGGAGGAGTTTTAATTCAGATCCTGTCTGCACTTTTGATATATTTAGTCCGCTTTCAGCATACGAATTTGGTATAATCATTTAGCATAGGTTGCATTTTCATTCGGTACCGGAGAGGTCCAACAGTAAAACTGCAGTTAGCTTTCTAGAGAACAAAAGCATTCAAGTATTTCACGAGTGAAGATCTTCGATAGCTCAGATATACCACGATCGAATGATTTGGAAAAAGGCATTCTGTTCTACTAAGTTCCACCGATAATCAATTTTAGGCACTGCTGTAGGACATTTTGAGTCTTGTCAGTTATCGGAGGCTGTATATGATTTGGCAGAATCGCTCAAGGGTGTAGGATGTGATAGAGCACACAAGATAGAAATACGAACTTTACGTCCATACGTGGGCTTCATACATGACAAATTCTTAACATAACTCTTTAGTAAGACTGAAAATCTATGGTCGATCTGAATGTATCCTGTTGACCATTCTAACTGGTTCACTGTTGTTTTATTGGCTTGATGGAGGACAATGAATATGAGATCTTCTAATTTCGATTCAATACAACGATTACTTCATCCAGTCTTTCTGCAAACAATTGTTTTAACGAATTTATCTATTTGACAACAAACTGTCCGGTGGAGACACACTAAATTTTCCAATCTAACCGGAGAAACTTGTTAAGAATGGATGAAACACCAGCAACGAAACTCATGAAGGGGGCAATATTAAGACAGAAATGAACACATGTAGGATTTCCTAATGAAATCTACGGATTAGAAACTTGTTGTCCTTTGCTTGGCCATGTACACCCGGTGAAGAAAAAAAGCTTCCAACCTAGATATCAACGTTTGCGAATCGGATGTTTACCCTTCTAACACAATCCTGTTTATTTTACCAAATCCTGTGAAGAGTTACTATAGAATTAAATGACTAATGCACTCTGGATAAGTTTTTTTCGGAGTTAATAAGAACAGGTAAATGCAATTAGTCTAACTGCGACAAGAGCTTCTAATAAGTGATCTAATCAAATGGATCTGAGATCAAGTGTTATTCTTTGAAACTCTAACGCGGTTTCTTCGCACGTACTTTGCTCCCTATATCTTGCTGGGACACAGTATCCTGTAAGATTTCTAGGCGAATAAACGAAAAATATATTCTCGTGGTTCTTCAATTCATGAATTACGAGTTTACCCAACATTTTCTGAAGAAATTACCTGAAATTGATACCGAGTATTTCCCACTAGTTCGCTAGCTAAAACATCTCTCGTTTTGTTTTCAATTGGTGCTACTGGTAAGCCCGCAATTGTGCACCATCTATGAATAACATATTTTGGATTTTCTTGCACATATTGTGATGCATTAGTTGGATTTCTGATCCTCGGTAGGGCCTTTAGTTCTGGGGAAAAACATGTAAGCGATGCTGGCTTCAGTCGACAAGTTCCAGCGAGGCATGGTGACCAACAGTGAAATTCTTGTAAAACGTTCGAGAACAGCAGGAACGAATGGTTAATTGCTAGTCATTTAAAACCCAGTAATCCATTTAGAAACTGCACTATAACTTCCTTGGACTTGTGTGACATAATGCTGAGAGTGACATGATGAGTACATCATTTGGTATTCTTTACCGTTGTTACGACGGCACTAGAACCGTATTCACCCGAAAGACACTTGATGGAACAGTACACGAAATTTGAAAAGTACAGCTCCATTATCACGTGGTCATAAAGTCCTCTGATTAGGCTGTGCAACCGCTATGATTTATTCTCGTTCCAATGAACCAGAGCCGAGTGAAATTTTGGATTTTTGTTTGTTATTAATCTCATCAAAAGTCGATAGAAAAATGGATTGTTGGAGAAAATTGTTTATCAAAGTAACAATATGGATGTACACGGAGTCGGGAACGTTCGTGTTGATCCTGTAAATCTTGACGTTGATTGTGATCTGCATGTCGTACCACGTCCAGATGAACAAAATTGTCCCAGGCACGATGGGCGCAATTTTGTACTCTATTCCTCATTACTTAAATGTATGTAAAAAAATTCCGTCAGCTCTAAACGGGACCTTATACAGTAAAATCACCGAGGGGTTTGACAAAACCTCTACAGCTCATTCTGTAACGCGAGAGATGTGATCATCTAGCGTCGCTCCAGGTCCGTCTGAAACAAACCCTTGATAAACTTCTGTTATTTTATCCCTAATGATAGGAGACTGGAACACCAAAACTCCGTGTGAAATTTAAGAATGCTGGTCATACAGAATGCGTCTGGCCAGTAGAAATGTAGCCCAATGAACTGGCTGATTCCCATAGGGAACAGCCCTCTAAAGGGATCATTTCTGTTCCACTCTTCGGACTGCGAACACGTATATTGGTCGCGTCTACTGTTTGGTGAACGTCATTGGTTCTAATGAGCAAACGAGGTCAAATTTTTGTTCACTGGAACTAGTTGGGCCTAGAAGAGCGAAGTTCTATCAATTATTTCGCGTTTGGCTAATTCATGAATATGATATTATTTTTCCCAAATACTGCTACCACTACTACTATCATTACTGCAATCGTATTTGAATAATCTGGTGTGTGTGGTTGACGAGTCCATCTAGGAATTCATGAGGATTTCCTTTTGCTTAGTCGTGATACTTATTGTTAGGGAATGATATTGCAATTGGATTTGCGTTTGAGTCTGATAGAGCTGTTTCATTGGTTATCGTAATTGTGCGACCCTCGTCAGACACTTCACAATCAATACACAAGCATGGATGTGACCTGATCTTGCCAGAACGCAAGATCACAGTGAGAGTGTATCATTACATTGGCTACGAGCGGTCAGCCGATATAGTGGCGTGATGGGGCAGGCAGGAATGCGAATATCCAAACCGAGAATGCCATATCCTGAACTGCTTCAACCAATCAAGATGAGCCGTCCGGATTAGACAAAAGAAGCCATGAACTAGATGGCGTGAAGTCTGTCGAACAGGGTAAACCAATAAAATTGCTAACCAGTCAACCGACGAAATGATGACAGTCACATAGAAGCAATAATCCAAACGAAGAAAGTTATAAATACTTGATGATTTTACTCAGCGAATGAGATACTTTGTGTGCCGATTGACTCTGACTGTGTGTACTTGAGATGAGGGAGGGTAACGGACGATTACGATCTGGAGATAGGATCGGCCTACTGAAGAGCAGAACACGGTACGGAGAAACGAAGAAACTCGACACTCAGAACAATTAAAAAGTAACTGAAATGGAAAGATCTAATAGAAAATGCACTTATAGTTATGCGAGGTGACGGGAGATGGCCGGATAAACAAATATGATGAGCAGCAGTAACTGCTAGGCTACTGATATGCGCACGAAATATTTCACAAAACGAATTTCACTAGAGCAACCAACGTACTAGCTTCAGATGGGCCGACCAAAGTCACATGAATTAGGTTTACATATATGTATGTTAAGAATTCTCGATCTAGAAGCATTTACTACGTCTATGCCACTCATGAGTGGGAAAATTTATAATGGTTTTTTCTCAGTCGTTATAGATTACCTGCCAGTAGTAGGAGATTGAATGTTTTCATCAAATTATTCACCACGTGATATCATCGCTCAGCTCGTCATTAAGAAACCATGGAAGCACTGTACAGCTGTTTCATCCTTGTTAGGAATCATCAGCAGTGCATATTCACCGTTTGTTGAAATTCACTAGATGTACCAAGTAGTCAAGCTGTGTGCGACATATCCAAAACCTTCGTCGTACTTAGGCTACCAGCAGAGAAGTCATCTATCAGTAGGGGTCGATTGATATGCGCTAGCTGCCCGTGGACGTGCAAATCAGTGACGGAAAGGCGCAACATTATCATGTGGTGATACTCCACCAACCGTTCAGAGCCTGCCCGGTAGCGTAATGGATGAGGCGTTTGATTCAAATTCGTTCTTCCTTGTTCGGGTTTGCTTCCTAGTTCGGGCGCCGTGAATATTCACTGCTAGTGAGACCTAACAAGGATGAAACAGCTGTACAGTGCTTCCATGGTTTCTTTATGGTGATTTGGGCGATTATAGCACATGGTGAATTATTTCATTATAATTTAGTCCGCATTGTTGAAGACGACTAACAACTTGGTCTGTCCGTGTGTGTGCGCGCATACCTTTTGATTTTTGTAGACTAGTTGGATCCCAAATTTTCGCGGACTTATAGCCTGTTTTGGCTCACTGATCGATTGTACCCGGGAATGAAAGTGTTGAAAAACATAAGATTCTAGTGAAATCTGCCTATTTATTATTTTATTTTTAGTGCCACGTTTGTGGTTAACTATTAAACTATCGTGGACGAACGAGGAAATTTGACAACATCAATTTGTGTGCTCATTCTTTATGATTTTTACAGGTACTGCATTACGATCTGCCCCCAAATGGTGCATGGGGATCAACAAGATCTTCACTTTCGATTGCAAAACTAGGCATTCGAGAACAATACAAGGAACTAATAGGAGCTTTGAGTCCAAAAGACATTTTGATTTCGAGGATGAGTTAAAAATGGTTTACTTTTCTTGCTAGAAACTATCATCAGTTCACTTTGTCATTTCATCAAATACGGCTTTGAATACCAAAATAATTTCGACTACGGCATCTTTCTAAAAACGCTGGTCATTTAGAGATGTTGAACCGAGATAATTTTTGTAATTCTTTATTGATGAAATCACAAGTGGGTGAACAATCGTACAGCAAGGCTTATGGGTGTTTGCGGGCCAGTTAACGTCAACAAACGTCGATCCTACATCTACAATTTAGCCGACGATGGGAACACGTAGCTTTATCTCTACTGGGGCAGGCCTGGATTGGCAACCTAAATTTTCTTTTACAGCGATGCATGCAAAGTTCTGTGTCCAAAATCGAACCACCTTTCCGTAACACTATTTTCTCTGTTGATCTATCACTATATTGAGGTATTACGAGGGTTAGCCACGGCTTTCATTTGCAACCAAACCGAACAAAGGTCACCTGAACGAATCAAGCAAAACCTTTTATTTCCTGAATTGCTTCGTGTCTTTTCATTTGAGATGCCAGCTCTTTGGCAGATGTCGAGCATCCCTAAGCTCCGTTGCTCAATAACCAAGTTACCTCCATCTATGTGGTCACCATTTTAAGCCTCACACTTAAGCGGCTCGAAGATGACAAGTAATTTTTCCCCGTTGAATTTCATTGATTTCTTACGGATAAGCCAATCAACTGTCGGTAAGAGATTAGTTGCCCTGCTACTGTCTTGCTCGTTGAAACTTTACTTTATAAGGTCTTGTTCGTTATAGGTCAGGACTAATTTATGCTGTGCCTGTGAACTGGGAATCCATAGTGGAACAAGATGGATGATAATATTCACCCTACAAGCAAACAGCAACTACAGGCATAAATGAGGGATTGAGTAATTCGGATCCGTGTTCATAACTAATGTAAGGCGAATACGTCTATCAAAAGACCGAGTTTGCAATGTTCATTAAAACAGTGTAAGCAGCTGTTTCTAATTTTCACGGGTTCTTTTCACAAAGTTTGGCTTTTAGATCGTGAACGTCTCACCACCAATCGAGATGACATCGTCAGTGCAAGTGATTATTTGTTGAGGTTCTTTTTTAGTTATCGGTTTGTCATTGACTTTGACCTTGAACTTCTTCGTCTACCTTGACGCGGAAACTGTGCGTATGTTTTCCCCTTTATATCTGTTTGTCTGTCCCTAGACTTTGGAAGGCTGGCATTCGCTTGAGGAGTTCTATCCTTTTGTTGTACGTCGATGTTTTTATTTCGAGTATGCTAATATTGTGTGATTCGTTTCCTTAGACAATTCCGTAAAAATGACTCAGAATTGTGATTTTGGGTCTGTTTGAATTGAATTCCGATTTCCTCAGCTAGCTCAGCGGCCAGGAGTCTCCACACGTTTTTTTAGCTAACCTATTAGTTGAAGTTCTAGGGACTGAGAAGAGGGGCTTGAGTGGAATGCCTTTATTTGTGAACCTTTGACAATTTGTAGAATTGTGCAGCGTTTGAGCGCACAGCCCTCATTTTCTGGCGTTCCCCTTTGGTGGTCGTTTTTATGCATTGCAACTTCTTTGGGGCCTTAGTGATCCTCTTTTCCAATTTTGCGGTTGGGTTAGTGTCGAATACACTTTAGGTGGTTTTGCCGTTTAGTAGTTGTTCTGCTTTCCCGATGTAGTCGGCCTTATCCAGGATGCTCGTCATTCGTCCTTTGTCCGCCGGCAAGGTGATTCTCTTCTAGTCGTTCCTCAGAGTGCTTTGCGTTCCCTATCCGCAGTACCGTTGGATGGTTTTGCGCGGAGCATGTTGGGGAATGCGATTTTTTTAGTTCGCTTTATGTGTCCTCCGGGAAGCCCAATGAATTGAGTGCTTGTTCCTATTCAGCAAGGTACTGTTTTGTTAGAGTGTCCCTCAGGTTGTTAATATTTCCACTGGAATACTGAGTTTCATTATTTCGACAAGTGTCAGTAGCAGACGTTGCATGGTCCAAGAATTCATTCGACTTCCAATGTAAGGGCCTAGCTCACCAAGAAATCATTGTTCTGCTGTTTTTCTTTGCCAAAATTTACTGCATTGATTCTTAATTAAGATGAAACAGGTGCACGACAATGAGTGGATGGTGACTAACGAACAATTTTGCGAATTCCAGTATCTCTTGAGAGCAATCACGAATTAGGTCACATGATTCCCGAATTTTGCCCGCATAAGTACGACAATAAGCGGTCAACTACCGTGAAGAAATTCAGTAGCCAGGTTGTAAATTCGTAACTTTTGGAAATGTGTTGGTGGCTGGCTTTGATGGTTGATTTTCGTGAACCGATTTTCTCAGCTATCCTTTATGATGTCACTTCGGTGAAATTACACAGCCAAGTTCCAAAACGTCTTGGAGGTTACTTAAAATTGCAAATAACTGATGTGCGTTTGAATTTCATTTATTATCAGCTTTCTCGGAAGTCTGAGTTTGAGACACTGGATATAAACTTCGTGTTCCACAATCGCAGGTGACTGTGTGGGCAATATATCAGTTAGCTGACGCGACTAGTCCACTGCTTCGTTTAAGAAGTTGGCCATAACCAGGTAGTATCAATAAAGAACAAAATTACAAATCATCTTGTTGCTAGCTTTTCACATTATCCACGGATCGCATAATAAACAATCGTACTGACACAAAGGACTTTACACACTCTGGGATGGTTACATTCTAGTGTCTTCTCAATTATCCCTGTGAAAATACATCAGAAAATTAGGCTAAAGAATGTTTGTTATTCCGGAAAGCAAAGGCCTACTAAATGTAGCCGGATGTAGATTGGAAATGACCTCCGATCCTGCAGTTACTGTCAAAACTGACAAAATGAAACCGCCCTCATAAAGTAACGGCGCGGATAAGAGTCAAAAATCTTAGTTTGAAAAGGAATTCAGCAAAGGTTATCTTTTTGTGGAATGCACAAATACGGAAGGCGCAATTGAAGAAGACTCCCAGGAAATGGACAAGGGAAATACCGGTATGCTGCGTTTCTGCAAACGGTGCGATTTTGACGAAATGTTTTGGAAATGAAATCTTCCTATTCCCTGTTCACCATCTTTATTCCTGACATCTCACATCTCGCAACAAGTGCCTCTTCGAGCATACGAGACTATGAATACGGGAAATTATTGCCTGTTAAGATCATGCGTTCTAGACAATTACCATCAGCGTAACAGGAAATCCTCAGAGAGTGGGACAAAAGCGATTGAAGCAGTAAATACAACCTTAAAGAACTGGAGTGATAAATACTATGGGAAAATTTTTCTGTAGATTTTGTCCTTCTCATTGCGCCTTGTGCTGCATTTCTTACGCAGTTTGCCTTGCACCGATAGTCTAAGTAATGGCCTTTTCAATAGGCTTCCAGTGCTACTATTTTGACGGTTATGCATATAGCACGAAACATCCTTTCAAGTAAGCGACTTACGGTGGATTGGTGGACTGATTGTCCCCTATTGCGATGCTTCCGTTTGTAATAAAAGCATGTCAATGAAGTTGTTAAGTTTTTATGATAGTTCCCCTAACAAAATCATTTAGTTAGGTCCTTTGACAATTGTTAGGGATAGTCATTAGTGCGTTTCGATCATGTGCATCCCCACATTGCCTACTATGTGCCAACCCAAACAGTTTATTGGGACTGTACATAGCGAATCTGGTGCTGAACCCGGGGGGCAGATACATTTCAGAGATGAGCAGAATGCACCCCAACTCTCACCTCAGACTGCAAGAATTGCTTAGCATCTTCCGATTTAGGCCATTTTATATTAAAAATTCGGTTATTCTTGTTTAGCTTTTATTTAGTTGGTTTTTGGTTTCAAGCGTCTTATATTTGTTTTCAAGCATTTTGAAATATTATGCAGCAAGGCAATTCGAAACAAAATTCTCGATCGATTAATTGGTTCATATGTTGCTATCAGTGCTGTCATTGTGATGTCACGAATCTTGGTGACATCTGGTTGCCTGAACAAAATTCAACCAATGATGCAGTTGCACAAAGCGCATCAGATAACAATAACAACAAAAACAATAACAAACTTCATGGTAGAACATAAAGAGCCACATTATTCCGCTTGCAGTGTTATGCTTTACTAATCTCATCGTTGACTTAGCAGCATGAGATTATTGTTCAGTGGCTAGTATGAATCATTTAAGTATTTATTGTGATAGTGTTTGTTGAGGCTGCCCTATACGTCCATTTCTTTACAAATTTATCATAAAGGGTGTTCTACAGAACGCCATATCAGGTCTTTTAGACAGCTGCGTCGAACTCCTCTCAGGGAGCAGAGATTTGACTTACAATATGCTGACGATATCATCTTGTTGGGTGCTGATGCACAGGCAATTCAACGTCCGTTTGATCACTTGGCGACTGGGGTCTCTAAGCACGGCGTGTGATTTGCACCTTCAAAATGCAGAGTACTTCAAGATCGGCGAGAGCCTGGGCCCGCACTCACCCTATGTGGCAGTCGATTAGAAGTAGCCAATAGCTTCAGTTATTTCAGGAGCTTGATCACACTTGACGGAGGTGCTGGGGAGGAATTCACATCAAAAACTACATAGGCCAGAGCAACTCTCGGGAACCTACGATATGTGGCGCCGCCATGACATCCGGCTTTCCCTCAAGGGTGAGTGTACAATGCCACAGTTCGTAGTGTTCTTCTTACAGTTGCGAGACCTGGCCTATCCGTGCTAAGGATGCCCAGCGATTTCCTGTATTCGATCACTGATTTCTCCGAAGCATTCATTGCTCGTATCTGGTGGGAACATTGGGTGAGCAATGACGGGATGCGTCATCATGTGTTGGATGCAGACAGTCGTCCTCTGAGTGAGATAGTCGCTCTATATCGCCTTCGGTAGCTTGGAAACGTATTGTGTATGCGTGCCCATCGTCTATCTTTTCGTGCTCTTTTTGCACGTGCTGAGTAAGGCTGGAAGAGGTGATGTGGCGGTCAGGCTATGACTTGGCGTGGAGGTGTGAAGACGCTAGTTTCGGTTTTCGCCTCGGCTGGTGCATCGCGCCCTCCTGGTTTTTGATCTAACAGATGAGGATTGTTTTTGGTTGGAAACACTGAGAGATATGGTTCAAAACGGAAGTCGGCGGCGCGAACGCTGTATGGCCAGTTTGTCGAACTCATTCTTGTTAAAATAATCCGAAAACAACAAAAGAAATTTGCAAAATGTGTGCGGTGAAAACAAGAAAAGTTCGTCTTTGGGTTTCTTATCTTTCACAATTGCTTGTCCCAATTCTGTGCAGTTCCATGGCATGATGCGTTAGGATTATGGTTGTTTTGAATCTGGTTGATATATATATATATATATTTGTATGTATATACGGAAAAAGTAAGTAGTATTCGGATGAGTAAACAATTTGCCCGGGAGCACACGACCGGTTTCGCGGTTATTGTCGCCCGTCAGGTATGCGTACCCGATGTTCTCTTGTCCAAACATCTACATACTTATACACTCCGAATTGATTTATCTCACCAGAATGGAATCTGTAGCATCGGGGGTGTGCATGGAAGCTCTTCGTCGAAGAGCCCACAGAAGAACCACATATGTACCTGTGGTTGGCTCAGCCCAACAGACAAAGGTTCATCTAAAAATCACAAATGACAACACGATCGCCACTGTTCACGGTTCACTGCCATAACCTTCAGTATCTGCAGCCAGCTAGTTGACGGGTCTTGCGAACTGCAACCAACAAGACGTGAGACACCTACTTTATCTAGGTTCGATGTTCATTTTCTTGTCCCGCGTCGCCACTAGTCAAAGTGAAGCGACATTCACTTTCGTTAAAGTTAGAGTCGTCTTGGCGCTTCTATTTTCTCGAGAATGTTAGCTTTTCGAATTGATTTAATCTGGAGAATATGCCGAATTTGCGAGATTTGGATGCAGATTACAAACAGACTGAGATATGAAAATACTTCTACTAATTTTCTTGATTATTTCAAGCACTTTCCGTATGATAATATTTCTGGTCATCTCAAATTTTGCGTAGAGAAGCCGCTCATCACAAGAGTCGAATTATTTGCGAAGAAATTTAAAAATCCCTTTGTGAATGACTTCAAAATAACCTCTAGACAATTAATCCTAATAATGTAGGTACTTCAATTATATTGTGGAGAGGATGAGACCGCAGCGCATGGTGACTATAATGAATTCCTTGACAGAGAACCAATCAGAAGACGTAGTTCAACTAGCCAACAGTAACCATACCAAAGCTTTTGTTTAATAGACAAAAGCTGTCCTATCAGTAAACAGGGCAGTAGAGCCTAAATTCAGGTAGACAGCACAACTCCGCACCCAAGAACTACAGTTCAAGTAGTTGCCCAGGGCAATCAAACCAACGAGACCTGAGGTAGTCCCAAGTGAACGAAAGTCCATTACAAAAATGGATAGGATGTTCTCAGCTAGAAAGAACATGGTTTTAAAAAGAACAACATTAACAGTAGAGAAAGATTCGGAGGAGATAGCAAGTTTCGTTGTGTTTTACATATATATATATGTATATATAAAATAAAAAACATCTAGTTGTTGGCGTCTGGATTGTGCATGAAAGCTCTTCGTTGAAGAGTCTGCAGAGAAGCCAACCATGGAAGAGAAGGACACTGGAATGGAAACAAACTCTTTTACCTAACGAGCGATAGTAATTGCGAAACCGACAAAGTGCTTCCGGAAAATTTTGTCTATTTATTTTTATGCTATGTACAGTTTATTATACATTTATATACTTATTATGATGAATGGAAGCATCAATGAACATCTCAGTTTGTGGCATGGTTTCAAGGAACTTATCTTCATTGGCAATTTTTTCTACTTACCTCATAGTTCTCATTACCGTCGCTACATTTTATTCACAAGCAAAATCCACGACAAGGTCACCTCTGAAATCGAATTATACGTCCTTTCGGTAGCAGGCCTCAAAATGAACTTCGCAGAATTTAAAAAGGAGGTGATGTTCAGCTCCAATCTATTGTGTAGAGGAAACATGCCCTCTAGTCTGTCTACATAGGGCATCAACCACTTTTAAATGACTACCAGTATATTGATCCTCATTCACTATGGATCTAAACAATGATGTTAAGTAATAGTATTCCTAAACGTTCTCCGCTGGTGACGCGTTCCGGTTTGAGTCAGCCAAGTGCCGGGTTGGTCTTCAATGTTGTTGGGCAAATGGTTACTGCCGTTATTTCCTGTGATCGGCCTTTGAGATACTAAGCTTAACAGACCTCCCTGCGGCGCACGTTGTTCTTCGTAAAACGAAGGTTTTTCCTTTTAGGCTATAGAAAACTAGCTGTAAGGAAACCGGATCTCGCGGTTTTGTCCTTCTTATAAGGTTTCATTTAACAGTGATACCAGTTTCTATCTAGCTTGTTCAGTATGCTGCAGTCTGCCAGTCATTACAATCGGACCTCACTGGTAAATCTTGCTGGTTCAAGCGTTTTACTCAAGTTGTACTTCGGTTTTGAAGGTAACACTTGGAAAATGTTTTTATCTAGTGGCTACCTTAATTACATGAGAATCTAATATTCTCTCACTTCACTTGTCTGCTACGTGATTATTCGTTTCTCTTTTCGATATGGGCTGTTATTCTGATTTGCTGTTTGTAGGTTGTGGTTAATCTAATGCAGTTCTGCATGTCTTCGTCGCTTAAACAAGGGAGCTGGTGTTGATCCTGCTCGGTCCTGTCACGCTTTAAAGTGACCTAGTATGTTTGTGATACATCTACGTAGGGCACGCGCGTCTGTATGTGATCAACAAAACCATCAGTACAATCCAATGTAAACGGGATAAATTCCGCCTCAGTTTAATGGGCATTATTTTCAAAAGTGAACTGTAAACCTTTGGTTTACCCACTATTCCATTACGGTACATCTAGTAACTGTTGCGAGCGCAGCTCCTACTGGTTGTCTATGGCATCATGGGACTTAAATTGAAAGCAACGAATGAAATCGCTTTGGTAGAAACGCCTCACGTGCGGTACCTTATATGGTCCGAAAGACGATACTGTGCCCTAGGTCTCGTTGCACTTTGAAAGATGCCGGCCAAACTGAATTTTTTTTGTATTCCGAGAATTTTTCTGAGTAAATTCTGTATTAAGTTGCATTCAGGGATCACTGGACTGTGCGTTCCAGCGGAAATACTGCGCTTTTGGATGTCCGTATACAACAGACAGAAAATATGTTATTGCATCTGTTCTGTTCCTCTTAAATATAATTTCGTTTTGTACTTTACAATCGAGGCCGTTTGTCAATGACAAACAATTAATTGATGGACTATATTATTTAGTGTTAATAGTAGGAATCAAATCAATTCTCGGGCCAGGATGATCCTGTCTCCACGAGCCGAGAAAAGATGGAGGAATAGAGACGAACAGAATAGAGATCAGAATGAAACATGCAGGCATACGTATACGCACACGTGGAATGCTCTGATGAGGACAGGATCAGATGAAATCGTACACTTATAACAGCTCACGCAAACACACCTGGGCACAAACATACCGACGAACACACCAAGTTGCACTCCAACCTTTATGCCGCCTTCATTTCGCGCTTGACCTTGAAACTGCGCTCAATCAATTAATCATTCTGGTGTGGAAAGCGGGAGCACACGTGAGAGCAGTGCGTAAAATGGATTGGAGCTAACTGATTGATTTGCCTATGTGCTTCACGTACAGTTGTGCTGACTCTGAACTGGTTCAAAATTTTGCTATTTGGCCTTCTTTCTGAGCAGCAAATAGGTATGCTTTAACGTGTTTTTCTTGTTATATCATCTGCCCACTGGTAAACTAGTGATATGACAGAAATATTCATGTTTCGCGTCAGCGTTTCATAGTTGTTTGCTAGGATACAGAACAGATGGACAACAGGATCAGTGAACGAGTACAGACGCACACACACACACACACACACACGTTTGCAAGACCGCACGCAACTTTGTACCCGGGGCTACCTTAACCACAATGCACTTATTCAATCTCTAACTTTGAGTCCAAGCTACTATCACCAAGGTGATACCTACCTCCCTATCAATGATATAAAACTAACGGTTGGGTTTCGCTGACTCGTTCTTGTACGAAAACCGGCTCCCGCAGAACCGTGCCGGATCACAAACCGTCGTGCCCCGAAGTAGCATATTTTTTCGACTAACCAATTGCAAAAGGAATCAAAAATGACCGAACGAAAAGCAATTGTGAAGAATGCGGATATGAACGAGGACATGCAACAGGATGTGGTGGAGTTTGCTGTGGAGGCATTGGAACGATACACCGTGGAGAAGGATATCGCGGCTCATATCAAGAAGGAGAGTGACAAACGATTCGGTCCAACATGGCATTGTGTTTGTGGTCGAAACTTTGGCAGGTAGGCAATGTGATGGGCTATCCCAAAATCGACTGAGTCAGACCCGTGATCATATTTTTAATCCTTTATTTTTTTATTTCTTCTATTAATGAAATTACAATGTGGCCAATAGAGAGCTACCAAGTGAGTTCGTTGACCGGCGGTAGGAGGATTCGGACCCGAGATCTTAAGGATGAGACGAGATGAAGTTGATCCCCTGACCACCGCTGATTATTATCAGTAACATATACCGTTTCAATTTGGCCTTAAGACTTTAGGCAAAATTGTACTGTTACGTAAACCTTAGTAAGCATACATGATAAATGAATGTTTTGTACCGAATATTCTACAATTACACATTGAACAGGCAAAAGGAAAAAACCGTTAAAAATTGTGTTGCGCAGCCTCGATTTTTTGTGGAACCCAAACTAGGTCATATTTCTCAAGGTACCGGGTAAAATTATTTCAATAACGGAAATTTTGTCCGATGTTTTGACTAACGAAACAAAGTGATCGATCTACTTCTCCGATAACTTTGAATTCGCCTTTTTTCTCGTTTACACCCCAACAGCTATGTGACTCACGAGAGCAAGCATTTCATCTACTTCTACATTGGACAGGTGGCGATTATGCTATTCAAGTCCGGTTAAATGAACTGCAGTATTTCTTTGTCTGTCGCCCGCTCGTTCTTTGTCTGCGATCCTGGCATCTCTGCTGGAACCAAAAACGTTCCTAAATATCTTCTGTTTTGTCTGCACTTTTGATAACTCAGATGACGCCTAAGCTGTTTGTCTGTTTTTGCTAGTTGGACACTGATCCGATTTGTGCACTGACCATACATACACACGTGAATATGGGACATTCCGGACGCGTTCTGGTGTGTATTGTGCATACGATCACTGTCGCAGATTATAAAGCACGCGTATAAATACACACAAATATGAAATAAAAATAGTAATCTTTCTTTTTTGCTGTTTGTAAAAATTGACCTTGAACTCGTGAGATCGCGCATGTTAGTATATGTATGAGGCAATCAAGTAGTGAGAACTCAGATAATTGATTAGTGTGACCCTTAAGGTACTATTCTCAGGAGTTTTGGGTTCCACGATATCTTATTACCGGGGGGCTCCGTCTGTAGTTAGTGGAAGCACGTCTTGTTATGAGATTAACATACATTTCCTAGCAAAACAGCTATAAATGATTAACTGCCTAATCTAGCTCATTTAGGACTAATAGTGACTACTCTTATTGAGAAAGCCCTGAAATGATGTGCGACGTTCTATATAAGTAGAAGCGTTCTGAATAAACAATTCTGCATTAGCAAACGTTCGTTGGGTTCGTCTTCTTGCGCCTCATTTGAACGCGTTTGACGACTGATATCTAGCGCGCAAAATGGACAGCGATTTTCAGCACTTTTATCTCCTACACAAGCTAGTCTATACGGCTTGATTATCAGTAGAAAACTGGATCTATTCAGGTAATAATGTGTAAGAGAAAGATAATAAATGAAATTGCTAGATATTGAATTGAAAACCACAAAACGATTTAAAAAACATGAGCCAAGAGAATACAAATTACAATACTATCCATCACAAAACGCATCCTTGACACAGGCAAATTTGTCTACCTATACTATCGTATTATATTGCGTCTTGCTACTGGGCTCTTACAAGGATTATGTTTACATTCCGGCAATGGAATTTCTCATCGCCCGTGAAAAAGTAACAACATCGAATTTTGACCATTTGTGTCGTAGGAGACTTGGAAATCGTTCGTCGCTGACCATGTACTCGTTCACGACTTGACGATTGGGATCAGCCATGAGAGAGTTTCTCTACAAATAAAAGAGTCAAAGTCCGAGTTCAAAGCATCATGACGAATGTCGTTGGGGTCATGTAGGGTGGTTCGCGCGAACTTAAGGCCTGAACAAGATGTTGGCCAGCTCAACGGGACATGACAAAATGAACACAACTAACTAGAATCATACCGTGTCGAAATAATCAAAATTTGTAATCGACAATGCAAATGACATTGTAAACTTAGAGTGGAATAGGATCGGTAAGACGCACTGGGAAATAACTGAAAGAGTCGTATTAGAATTTACGTGAATCCTCCCAGGCCTTGAAGAAAACCGGAGTGATGTCCCAGGCAAATAAACTCATTTTCGAGAACAAAGTGGAGGATTGTGAAGACGGATTGCGATGTTGGAGACAGAACAGGAAGTTCCTAGGAGGGCGATGGTGGAGAGAAAGCCGGTATACATATCTCTGCCATTCAAAGGTGACACGCTAGCAGAAATAGCACGACGAAGACTGACTAGTGCTATCAATAAGACATTCTACGCAGCCAAGCTTCGTATCCTGTTCAAATCCCGCCCCATAGTGTAATTATAGTTGAAAGACAAAGTCCCTGATTCTGCAGCCTCGTTTTGTATCTATTCATTTACATGTTCCTGTGGGACAATGTACATCGGCTGCACTACCAGGCGCTTGTCTGAACGCATCCGTGAGCACCACCCGGCATGGTTAGGCACTGGAACAATTAAGTCACTTAATAGCGCAGTGGTTTCACATCTAGCAGAGACAAACTCATTTTCGTCGAATTTCTTGTTTTGGATGACTCCATGAGAACAGTTGATAATTTATGTTAAAAATAAGTCGATTCTGCGATGGAGTGAATTTGTCGAGGCAAGGGTTATTTCTGTATGTCATTAGAGACGGAAGAATAAGAAGGATATAAGCACTGGTCATACCCGGAAGCGTTCAAATGTTGTCTTATTCCATTTTGAGGGGGATTTAATTTAATGCACACGACTGAATAAGGCAGCAGAACTGGGGCCGAACTGTTTGAAAAAGAGGCATGCTGGGTACCAAAATAATTCCATTTTCTAGTCGGTACCGGAGAGCACCCTAACGAGATTCCGTTCATGACGCGGTCTTCCATCCAAGCTTGCCAACAAGAAGTGATGTTCATTTGGACTTCCCATTTTGATTAATCCTCTTCAGTTGTGAAATTCATATGATTACGGAATTCATCTGTTGTGGCACCAGAATAGTGACATTCATGTTTTCTCAGACGGCGGTTTGTTTGGTTTGCAATACGCCGAAGGTGTTCTGCTTCTGTCCGAAGACCCAGATGAGTTGCAGATTTTTCTCGATCGCTCCAATGGCTGTAAACGTGTGTGTTTGGGATGCGTTTTCCACCTCGGAAGGGCAGAATATTGTTTTGGGAACGGAATGACTGGAAGCTGAATCTCGTTAATGCAGGAAAGGAGTGAAAGAAGTAAATAAGGTTTGCTAGTTGGATATTTATATACCATCTGGTGGTCGTACATTGGACTAGGTGTTTTCACGTGTACCTAATGTTCACGTAGGTTTTATCAGTTTGAAGCATCCTTGACTAGGGCCAGAAATATGCCTTCGGACCAGAGGTCCAGTTTGCGTAGCTGCCATGAGGTTGTTCCTGCTATGTATTTCGAATCATGTCGGTTGAAAGCGCAATCTATGCAAGGATACGTGTTTTCCAACTCTTGGCCGAATATGACGGATTATGTCTGTATTAGTAACCCAGAAATAAAGCTAACAACATTGTTTTACGGGATTCAGTCAGTCGAACAGGGGTGATTAGAATAAAGTAGTTGGGATGTGTTTCGCAAGTCCGCAGATGTATGATCTCGGTAAACACTGCTGTCGGAAGTAGATAGTAGCTAGAAAGTGTGCCGAGTTATTCTGTCGTGGATATAGCAAGGGGTTATTGAATGCATTACCAAAAGACTGTCCTTAGTAGATCGATTTAGGTTACCATGTCGGGGTTCACGAGATCCCTAAACACGCCAATCGCATACCTGCGATTGGATGTCTCAGATATTTAGCAGCATATGTGTAACTAAACTTGAACGCGTGTTATTCCTGGCTGCCCGTCGGTTTCGTTTAGAATGGTTTCAACTTTCTATTAACCATGAAAGCAGTCACACTGGTGCTTGAATTTAGAAGGAAAAAGGTTTCATTTTTGAATGGAAGTTTGTGAACAGCGGCACTTCAGCTATGGACAGAATGATTTAAACCTTTCGCGATGAATGTGGTTGTTGAGCCGAAATGTTTTCATTCGGTAGTTGGACGATAAGGAAAACATACTTGTAAGAAAATAGTGGTTTCAAACAGAGGGAATGGTGAGTCATAAATGTAACTAGCAACGATTCATTAGTGTAAGTTGACCAAATCAAGTGGCTTGTAGGAACAGCCTAACAGGTCTGTTAATACTGAACAAATCAAGATGTAAAGCATTTTTCACCTGGATAAGATTTGATTCCGCTCTCATTGTGGTTATGTTTTGCACGTGTTCATATCGACTGACGGGCCACTGAGCTTTGTCTCACGTTGATAATTCTATTCTTATGCGTTCCAGATGGGACAGGTAATCCATTCGAGGGTCACTTTCCTACCACATCATTCTTGGAATCAGCCTACACTTTCACTGCTACTTTCCTGCCATTTCAGCTACGAAACCATGTGTGGTGGTGTGTGAATGATTCACCAAAGAAGTACTGATCAACCAATCTAATGATGTAAGCATATGATAAAATTCTCGTGATTTTATTGCCAGCGCAAGATTCACCCATAAATCGTTTTCACGAAAATCCTAGCTGATGGATGCTAGTTTATTTTTAGCAAAGTCCTAGAATGGCAACAAATTTATGGGAAGCTGACCCACATGGAAGCCACGTGCTTCCACTATTTGATCTGGTGTTCAAATAAACCGAAGTGAAATGTCCCCGCATTTTGTGGCGTCGCCACCTAGTCGAGCTAACGGTGCAAATGTAGGTTTTGTCAGGTATCGTGAATACGTTCGAAGCAATTTAGGCGAAATTGCATAATTTAACTCCAAAAATTTGCATTTGATTTACGACTCTCTCATCCGTTAGCAATTATTTCATAGCGAATGGAAGAATACGAACATAGCATCTCGGTCATCAGTGTGCCTGTCAGTTTCAGTAGAATTTCACATCAGTTCACACACCACAACGCTCCAAGCTGTTTATCTGCAAACTTTAAGGCACAAGACTCACGGTGATTAGAACTAGAAACATTGGAAACGGGTGAACGGAATGTCTGACTCAACTTCTTCATAGATGTACTCATAATGTCATCAAAGGGATACCAAAGTCAACAACCAAAATTCAAATCCTCCAGATTATCTTAGAAATCCGAGAACAATCTTAGAAATGTTTAATTCAACCTCTCGTGTCTTCGTGAGACGCTTGTCGACCAACGGAAGCAACCTAGCCAAGAATATTGTATGTGTACACATAACGCGCAGTTGGAATCACTCGTTTTCATCCTTACTTTTTCATCTTTTCTACTAGCATAAAACTATCATTTCTGACTCTGCTTTATTCACGCACAGTTAGAAAACACCCTCGTGTCATTCCTACGTCTCTTGACACCTTAGCCAGGCAAACTCTAAAATCGCAAGATAAGTCGGTTACCCACACGCATAGGTTGCATATAGTACATCCATCAGTTCGTTTCAGCCATTGTAATATCCAAGCACATAGACAGACTTTTCGCCAAAGATCATTCATCAATCAATTGATCACCAGTTCTGATAACACTGAACAAATGAATCTGTCTTTTTGGGGTGACAGAATGGAAACAGTCGATTGTACGTCAAAAGTGACCTGACTGTGTCCCCATCTGACAATTAGTACAGATGAATAACTTCGACGGTGGATTCTTTCATTCTTGGATAAATTTATTCACTTTAACCTAGACTGAGTGTGCTTTTCACAAGCAAGGCTAACACGGTAAGCGAGCTTACTGGATACATGCTCCCGATGTCACTGGACATTATGTGTATAGTCTGCCCCCGTGTACCGTTCCGTTGATGTTCAGCAGACTTTTAAATCAGATCAAACTCAGATAAACAGATTAAGTGGGTTAACTGGAAGCATAAAATTCCACCCAAACTTATAGCAAATAAGAAATAAATTTTGCGCCTGAATTCTCTCGGTGGTTTTTATCTAACACTTCATTTTCCATTAGCCCATTTAGGACGCTGAAGAAGATACTTGAAAGGTCAGCCTCCTAGATGTGTCACCTGTGACGTAGTCCTACAAGCGGAAATGTCTCAGCCTCTCACTATAGTAGACCAAATACCATTTGCTCAAACGAGGTCGTGCAACAAAGTGATGGTATTAGTAGGTAACGCGTATGAGTAGCTCTCATCCGCACCTCCCCAAATGATCCTATAAGTCGTTGTGGTGAAGTAATTTTGGTTTTAATCGGAAAAATAGTTCTCAGTTTGTGATTCGATCGAAAGGTGTGCTCCCATGTGGTCGTCTGTGTACATGCCTACATTGATTTAACACAATTCGAAAATATGCAGTTGCCTCAAAAATGCATAGGGTCTTCCGCTACAGTCTTTCTAAAGCATCAGTAAAGCTTTTGAAGCTTTTGTGATTCAAGTTGTGTAGCTACCATTCGGTCCTATGCATGTCCAGGAACAGACAAAGTTCAGCGGGAGATTTAAACCGCGCCAGTCCGTTTGCCCATTAGTCCACTTCGCCATTTTGATGCAGCCACAAATTGTGTAGCGAACTTTGTATAAGTGACAATTATGTTTACTTGCCCTACGATGCTGTACTGTATTAGGGCATCAAAATTTCGTCGGATTACTACTAACGACCCTCCTGAATCAGTCATACGCTGACAGAGCTTCTTCTAGCTGGTGCAACTAGCATACAATGGGCCAGCTAAAATTGCTACGTGATATATTGCCAACATATAACGGCAAGCACCTACCACCTTAATTTAAAGGCTCTCCGTAGGACCGATGCTAAAGCCATGGTTGCATGCGTGAAAATAGATTCACGTGTCATCCGACTACGCGGAAACAATGTACGAAAATCACTCGTCAACACAGTAATTTGGTTCTGTGACTCCATAAGTTGGTGACCCAATTCAGCCCGTCTTGTTCATCACAAAGTCCTGGGGTCTTACTAGTCAGTCCACGTCCCACGTCCTTTGATGGTGTCGACCGCGTCGACTCAATTATCAAGGCACATACGCGCCTATTTATTGTCTCAATCTACTTGAAATGGCAAAGCAGAAAGTGTGTTTAATGTTTCGTTATCTTTTGGGACTATTTTTACAAGGGGACAAAGTCATGACAACTAGCTAGGTTTTGAACAACAGCCCATACGTACAACTGCTTTCCTTCATTCTCGTAATTGACATACGGGAAATTTACCGGTCGGCCACTTTTGTTGCATTCGACCCAATGTGTCAGTGTTCCGTCTGGATTTGATACTACTCGACCATAGATGTTCTCTGTTTCGTCTGTATTTGGTAGGCGGATTTGCACAAGATGGAATAGATAAGTGATTAATTCAATACACGAATCATTAGTATTTCTGCGAACAATGCAGATTTTTTAAGCACAGATTATATGCTCACATTCTCTTTAAAAAGTGATTCGTTCCGAGTTTATTGTACTCTGAATGATCTTTGCCTAGAAATTATGAAGCCACAGCATTACTCGAAGTATCTATCATCAGGAAACCTAATTGATTCGGATGGCATTATTATTTTTACGACATTTTCAAACTGGACTAGCAACTCTAGGAAAAACTCAGTAACCTAATTTGTAAATGTCGATCTGTAATTCCCTGGCCAAATCTACACCTAACAGCATGTGTTTACTAGGTTGAAAGGTCATTCCTGCCGCGTTAATTAACAAAATTTTCCCGGAATATTGTTTTCTATCTACCGGTGAAGAAATTGCCAAAAGGTGGGCAATGCACATCGCATGGGATAGTCTCCCGAACATTTGGAATGTGACTGGATTGCGAAATTCCTCGCTGGTCGACGAGACGTGTGCTTCTTTGGTTTCCATCTGTGTTAACCGTGGGTGCGCATCTCTGTTACACCTTATTTTCCACGCATGATTACATGACCACCCTTAGGACACAATGTGGTCGGTGGTAGGCCTATCTGTTTCTCGTCTGAGATAATTATTTAATCTTCACCGATAAGCATGACATACTTTCATGTAATTTAGTGTCCTATATCTAACTAATCTGACAGTTAGGCTCCTATTGGACAGACACATCCTTCACTCTCTGAACTTCTTATTGCCTACTGTTACGATTCTAAGAAAAAGGAGTGACAATAAAGCTCGGCCTGGAAGAGTTTACTCTAAACAGCCTTTCTTAGTCTCCTCAAGGTTCACCGTGAATGTATCAAGCATCAGAATCCGTTTAAGAGTGTACTTCATATAGTTGCCCAGTACGATTATCGTATGCTATATTTGGGACGTTTTCATTGGAGGATGGGCCAGGATAAAAAAAGATTTTAAACTCCTTAATAGCTCACTCCAACATGAATAAACACACAAGCATGTAACTCACAAATTCTAGAACGAAACTCATGGCCCAGTTAGGGTTGCGTCATCATGTGCAAACCCAAGGAGGTCAATTAAATCTAATAAATGTGAGTGATTTAATTTCTTGGTCTGAACTTCAACATGATGATCTCAATTTTCAGTCGTTGGAAGGCCTTGAACATACCGAATTCATTTTTGAAAAGACAAATAGGACATGCTCTGGGAAAGCTGTCTTCGAGGGGATCGCTTGACCGAGTTGGGAAATACAAAGGGAAGGACCAACGTAAGTCAGAACCCAATATGCACGACGAATCGCGTACCTCGGCGACGGAACCCCAACGCCTTGGTAGTGTGGGCAGAAATATTTAACTCCGCAACGAAAAATACACTTGGATAACGCTTTAAGATGCGTTCGAAGCGATTTGTTAAAGTTCATACTTGTTTCCTTTGGGATTTACAAAATCTGTCCCCGAACACCTCTCCACGTTATGCAAACAAATCTTGGCAAGGTGTTTCTGTTGTTAAACAGATCAGCGCCTTGAAATACCGATCCCCTATCAATAGAACTAAACAGAGGCAAGCGTAACCATACGCATTTGTGTACTCAATGAAGGCTGTTCGAACATGTTCACCCAATTATCAGACCAAACTCTTCTGATCTTTGACCATTTTGCCACCAAAATTTACGCCAATAAGTCAAAATTTATACCTATTTTTGGGCAATGACAAAATTAAGGTGTGTTGTTCGTCATTCCCGTGCTATCTGCCAAAGCCTTTGAATTAAAACACCGGGGTGAGATTGTCAGCCGCAAAGGTATTGGTTTCTGTGATGGATCATGGACAACAAAGGGTTGCTGAAATGATCTTGGCTGATGGGGTCCGTTAGTGAATGAGAAAACTTCAGGTTGCATTTCACAGCACTTTTTCTAATTGCTGATTTATTTTGGATCTTCATGTCCCGATTTCAATGCGCTGTATGGTTGGCAGTCCCGTATAATGGTTGTGTGACTCAGTCGATTTGGGCCGCAGTAGTCAGTTTCGACGAAAAACCAAATGGATATACCGCATTGCTTTGCCGTAGCAAGCATTTCACCACTGACAGGGTATCCAAAATATACTCCGATCAGCAGATCATTGAATCCGATAACTCAGTTTTGCGATGATGATGATGATGATGATGATCATGATCATGATCATGATGACAGTGATTATGACTTCAGTTTTGCGGCTTCATCTACTTCCTTCTATTCATGTATCACTACATGCTGCTTTATCAATTGTATACCATGGAACAAAACTTTAGTATAAGAATCCATACAGTTTGACAATGTGCTCTAAAAGCCCTAGCTGATTTATGAATCTCCTTGGAAATGACAGAACAACCGTATTGTTTCTGTTCATTCGCATTATTAATGAGGATTTCAAAAATCCGCCAATATCATGAGCGTGAATTGTGTCGATTCTGTGTTCCAGTATTATTAGGCTTGTCTAACTACGATAGAATGAGTTATGGGCTTAACAAAGTTTTCGCTTGCTATTCCTTTTATAATGAATGCAACCTGATAGCATGTAAAACGTTCGAGAAACCCTGAAAACAAAAAGATATTCTCATTCACTCAAATAATGATTGAATGAACAAGCGACCTGTTGGTGGTTGTCGCAAGTCGGTAACTTTGCTCATCCTGGATTCTCGTGTTCAGTTAGTGCTGTACTTATTTATTGCATTAAACAGTCTCGTCTTGAGGGATAGGATAGTGTATGGATGCCTTAAACAGGAAATCATATGCGAACTGTTTGGATGAAGATCGATCTCGAACGTAACATCACGAGAAACAAACGCTTGCTTCGTCTCACATTCATTCACCGGATTACCGCAAACCACGAACCTCAACAAGAAAAGCCTATGCATACTATGCAGGTAAGTCTAATGGCTTGGATAATTTTCTCATATAAAAATGACCAAGTCTACGCATCATGCTCCGGAAATAAACCTCGGAGAACAGTGCTAACGAAGGAAACTTAGTCGTGATCACCTGTCACAAGTGTATCAGCTATTTTTAATTGCACAGGATAAATGATTCTTTCTTCTACTGACTGACTTTGGCGAATGGATTCTTATCCATGGTCATTGCATGGAGTATTCTGAACAATGCCACAAGAACACCAGTGCCCAAACTCCGGCAGCCTTCGTCTGTCTTATATCTGTTGTACTGTACCTTTTCCCACATCGCTTCGGAACTATTTCAAAACTATTCGAAAATTTCATTCAACTGACCTTTTGAGACCTCGTTTGCATATGCCTGGAAAGTGATTCATCTTACATAGACACTTTGTGCGTACACATTGTAAGGTGAACCAACCATCCATGCGTTGCTCTCCAACGTGCGAGATCTACTCTTAAGGTGTCAGGCGGAACAGGGATGTTAATTTTGAATTCTGAATATTTTTTACATAAATCCGAAGTTATTGCGAGGGACCGAATTGCATACTACAATTTCAAATATAACTAATACAATTTCTCTTAAACTTACCAACTATCTGTACTACGACATAAGTACACGTGCACCGCGCTCTGTGCCTTCATCATGATTGCCGCCGATAAAGAACAATCTTAAGTGCCTATTGTCAGTTATTATCGCGATCTCAAAGATATTAACAAATGTCCCCCTCCATTACAAACACAGATTCACACAAACCAGTGAATTAGTCAGATCGGTTATGCCAGGGAATTGTTTGGTTGACGGACCAGTCACTAGACTTCTAATTGTTCGCAATCATTTTCGTTTACTTGAGTTTTAAGCCGTCCCCACCTTTGAAAGATTGATCGTCAACAGCAGTAATGTGCTTTCTTATGAGTAGGAGTGTGAGTCCGTGTAATTCTTAGGGGAAAGACAAAACGTAGGATGTAACTTATGTAACCAGACGTTGTCAGTTCTGAATCCCTGGTCATAAAATTTCGCCTTCATTTTAGGTTGCTTTTAGGGTTACATCATTTGCGTTTGCGCAAATAGGAATGGATGGACAACTATTCAAAAATGTCATTATGGGATTGGCTGATTACCGACGGTCAGTTGCATAGTACCTTGGTATTCGAGCTTAGATGACTCGGGTTCGATTCCGGCCACTGCTTCGCACATCCTATCTAGCCAGTTTGTAAATTGCCGTGGGCTGCATCTTTCAGTGTACACTTATATAACTAAAAAAAGAAGAACAAAAGTAATATATGACGAAGACGACTTAAATGATTTTTGCCGTTCGGTTAGTTGACAGAGTAATCATTATGACGAAGATGCACGTCATCAGAATTTAGGAAAGTCAGCAGTTTTGTTTGTCACTTTCCATGTACGGCAAAACTGCCCTATGATGCTGCTATGAAAGATAGAATGTTTCGTAATTTGTTGAAATAAAAGCCAAGTAATTAGTGTAATCAAGTTACCTCACTCAGCTGGTCATTTCATGCACTTGAAAAATAACCGCTGGATCAGCGATAAAATTTTAGACCATTTTGTGGCTGAAATACTATTGATCATTCAGTTAGGCATTTGGAGACTTTTAGCTCTAATCTCACTGAATCATGTATCGTGGATATTGTCCTGCCAAAATGGTGTAATGCGTGCTAACATCCCTAACGTCGTGTACACGATTGAATCTTCTCGTGCAGTAAGTAATTGGATTCAAACGTCCAAATTTAACTGACTATGTATGAATTTTGGTTGGACTGTCTAGCTGAGTTGGGACTCCAGTTTACTTAATTAGATACCTAACTTTGTTTCAGTTAGATCTTTGGGTAGAATGAGGCGGTTTCACTAACTGTTAAGATGCTTCATGTAAGGTTGGTATTGAAGTCTTTCTAACGTGTGTACCCACAATAACCAGTGGCACGTTTCTCTGCAGCACTCCAGGGGCCTTTTCAGCAATCCGTAGAAGTGTTTCTATCCCGTTGGCTTATGCATCCATTTCGGTCAGCGGTACTTCTTCGGAGCATTTCCATTTAAAGAGAAGATCTCCTCTGTCCATTAAGGATTGCGTGATTTCGCTGACCAGATCTCGTTTCAACAAGGATTTAAGCCTGGATTACCGTCAGCTTGATTAAGCCAGCCTAGCAAAACATTCCACGGGGTGTGATCGACAGCGTATGCCTCGACTTCTTGGAGCCACAACTCAGAGTTGGATAATTCATGGGGACCAGACAAACGGAAGACATCCTAAGCAGTATGGCAGCCTATCGACCCAGAGACGGCAGTCCTACCTGTTACCAAGTGCATCCATTTTGGCTTGTATTTGGGCTTCACAACTATGAACTGACAAAAGTTCTACTTTTCCATATGTACAGTAGTACATTTTATGGCCTCACTAATACATTGAAAAATGCGGTCATTGAGTGAGGCTTTGCTGCAACTGTTTCAGATTGTGTTAATCACCAGCATGTATTGTACCACTTACAGTGAACAAACAACGTATTTCTTCCACAGTGAGTGCTCCAAAGGCCTCTAAATGTCCGATGGGGGAATTCAATTGTGTACGTATAATTTGTGGAATGCAACAAAGGCGTTGGTTTAAAAAGGTAATTTTGTCAAAGGTATCACAGTCAGCTAACCGCATTCCGGTAGAATAACCTGCTAGGAAGAACTTTCTTATTTGTCTGTATGTGTGTGATGCACATCGATCCGTTAACAAGACTTTTCCGATTGCAATGTGCCTTGCTCCATATTGCTGTCGCACGGCAGCCCAGCGTATCCGACTAATTAAACTGGGTATGATACCACACGTATTACCAGTTGTCAGTTACATTCAACTTCGTGTGATGCCGGCTGCACAAAGACATACAAAAGCACCATGAGCACTGCTTGGTATAAAAATCCACATAACCGTTTTTCTTTGGTTTTTCATCTCTGCCTTTTGCCCCGCAACTTACAGTCATTGATTACGCTGATTACGATAATTCGGCTTCACACTTTGCAATGTCAAAACGCATGTGTTTTTTTCTTTTTACTTCCAGCTTCAATGATAAACGAAATTTTTGATTCGATTTCCGAAAATCAACAGCTAGAATTGCCTATTTTGAAGGAACGAAGACTGTTGGCCTAAGCTGTAATTCTGTTGACCGCCAGGTCAGTATCGATAGTGAATATGTCACTATCGGTAGTCTAAATCCGACAAGCTCGCATGTCTTCCGGAAGGAACATTCTAATCCACAGATAAGTGCCACTTAGATTTTGGCACTGCGTATGTTGTGCCAGTCCTGGGCGAAACATTCAAAAGTGTCCTTTAATGAAATCAAACACTGCTAAATCCTGTTTCTGTACATGTTTTGAACGGTGCCGGGTCAATAAAAACAGCCGAATATACGGCGAGATTTATCCCAATTGACAATGCCTTAATAAAATAAAATATCTTCAATGAACACACAGCTGAAAAGCTATTTTCCGGGACGATTAAGCTTAATTTCATTCTATCTTGAGACAATACAGTTTTCAAGAAATAATTCGTGATGTGATATTTACATTTAACTCTCCTTTAAGAAGCTATGGAATCACTACCATACAGCTGTTTCATACTTGTTAGGAATCACCAGCAGTTCATATCTATCGTACCCGAACTGGGACACGAACCCGAACAAGGACGAACGATTCTGAGTCGAACGCCTTAGCCATTACGCTACCGGGCAGGCTCTGAACGGTTTGTTCAACTTCACCACATCATGTTGCACCTATCCGTCACTGATTTGCACGGTTACTGTCCGTTAGCTCACAGCGATCGACCCCTACTGATAGATGACTTCTCTGCAGGTAGCCTAAGTACGACCAAGGCTTTGGATATGACCTACAGAGCTTGATTACTTGATACATTTTAGTAGTAGGAGATTAAATGTTCACATGAAATAATTCACCATGTGATATGATCGCTCAACTCACCATAAAGAAACCATGGAAGCACTGTACAGCTGTTTCATCCTTGTTAGGAATCATTAGCAGTGCATATTCACCGCGCCCCAACTGGGACGCGAACACGGGACGAACGATTCTGAGTCGAACGGTGTAGAGTGCTCCTATGGTTTCTTAATGAAGAGCCGAGCGTTTATATCACATAGTGAATTAGTTCTCGAAAACAATGCACTTTCTAACCTCTCTTCTTCCTTATCGGATACATTTCTTGCGAAGTTCAATAACACTATGAAACTAAATGATTTCACATTAAAAATCCCTGCATTCTGAACTCTTAAGTCAACATAGCAGTGCACCTGCGATTTTCATTCCATCAAGAGCCATTTTTCTGCTTCTTTGATTCCGAGAGCTATGACCAATCAAATAATTCCAAATCGTTGATTTCTACATTTCTTGTTTCTCACGGTCGGCTTCTGTCATCCATTCGACTTCAACAACTTTTAATTCATCATAACAGGCTTCAAGATTTTGCAGAGAAAACACTCTGACGGTTAGATTGCGTGACACCAATTGCACATTGGTGAGAATTTGAGAAACACCACTGTTAAAGTTTCGGTACCACTGACGTAAATTTTTTTCAGTGCCGATAACACATGGTGCAAATTATTCGTGTAAAATGTTCACTATGGACGAGTATGAGTGCTAATAAAACGGATGCATGGTCAAGATATCTAGCAACTGATATGTATTGGAATCAACTCCCGATTATTCGGGGACAGTGTGAACTGAAAAGAGGCGTTTTCGGGAAATTCGGACATGCAGGTCGGTGCTTCGATTATTATTAGTCAGTAACACTGTTAGTACAGTGCATCCATGGTTTCTTAATGGTTCGTCGAGCAATGATATCACATGGTGAATTATTTCATCAAAACATTCTATCTCCTGCTACTAACACAAAGTGAATGTATTGCGCAAGTTTACTTCCCATTAACGGCTCCGCGAGGTCGCACATTTTTCCTGGAGTTTGCTGACATCAAAACACCATATTTATTTGCCCAGATTAAGAATCTTTAAATAGAACAAATAAACTGGTTTTTATGAGTTGCATGCTTGGCTCATCGTATTTTAGTAGCCACATTTTCTATTCCTCGGAAAATACTATCACGACAGTTCTGCGATACGTGTGCCGTCGACCCGGATACTTTCATGGAATGGTAGCTGGAAATCCGACAGGTCCAAAGTAATGGGCGCTACCGAAATACCTCGTGGAACGCAGTGGCTATCCGTCAATTCATTTTTTTCGAATCATCAAATTTTGAATCTGGGGTTACGGAACCAATCATAAAATTACCAGCTGCTGACCACCAAAAAGTTCATCGCCTAAGGTCTCATCTTTTTCACATTGTTTAAAGAAAAATGAAAAAGAACTCGGAGAACTGGCGGTGACCATCATATAACTGTGAATAAGATTCGTGAATAAATAAATTTCATTAGTTTCACGGATCAAAATGTTTCTCCAAGCTCAACCTCTGAAATGAATTCCTACCAGCACCTCTTGACGACACATGTGTGAGTTCACAGTTGTCACTACTCCGTTCGGACTACCTCAGTACAATAGTATGGATTTTTACCTCATCCTTTCATCTACCACTTGTCAGAGAGCAATTTATCTTGTTAATTACAATATAATTGGTGTTCCTGCATATGGGATTGACATTGCAGTCTTTAGAATAACCAAAGAATTACAGGTAGAGATTTTAGGTCTAATATTCAAACAACTTCGTGATTATGACTATCGGTTCTTCATGAAGCACAATCCATGTATCGCTAAGTCGTTCAACAAGGGATTCTCAGCGAGGGTCATGCAAGGAACAGTTAATAAAGCCAAACACACCAACCGGATAGTTCGATCAGAATGTTCCAAATCAAAGTCCTGGATGAATCAGTCAGAAAACGTGGCGAAACAAATTTACCTCTACAGCGAAAAAATTGCATTTAATTCTGATAAGTGAGCATCCTGGACAGAAACGTTTTCACATGCCTAAACTCTCTGACAACTGTGCATGGTAAACGGACTTACTCTAGACGACTTCGGGCGTTGTCTCATGTACCATTGTCTTTGGAATGATTTCCGTTTGTTCCTCGATCCATTTTAAGGCCACTCTGGGTTCATTCCTGTGATCTCATTCTGAGGCTTTGTTACAGAACTCGTCCGCTTTGACAAATATTAGTATTTTACTAGTGTTTTCTTATATAATGTCTATCCAAAGCCGAGATCAGTATTAGTTGCAGATATATCTCTTACTGGTCTTGGTGCTGCATTAAAGCGAAATAGTCATGCGATATTCCGGATTTCTTGCCAACCCAATCCGATCAAATAGTGATATGCTCAAAAAACCGGAGGCTTTAACTACATTCTGGACGGTTACTTGATCAAATAATTATCTATGTGATTAAAATATTGTTATCTTAATGAATCATCAGGCATCGAAATTCATGAACAAATTCAAAATGCTTTTGACTAAACATTCTGCAGTCACAGTTCAGCGCTGGGAGGTTCAACTCACCGCATATTCATATGATATCTTGTATCGAAAAGTTGAATCAATCCCGCATGCACACTACCTTTCTTGATGTCTCTTCTCTACTGATCCTCCTTCTGGAGACCGTTCACTCACCCAGCCACTGCGGCTGGTGAACCGGATTTAATCTGTGAACGTAAGAAATAATGTCACGTAATTTTTATTGAGTTCATAAAATTGGGTAAGCGGACGTCACAAACAGCAGTCATGAATTCCATAAGCATGGTCTTCTGGGGGCCGTTGATGGTATATTATGCTTCAACAGTCGTGTAATTGTACCTCATTACCATCTTCCTTCATGGAAGATCCACACCATGAATGTCCTGCCATTGAGAAGATGGAATTCTTGGCTCGATTATTTTGTTAAAGGCTCATACTTGACAGTGGTCCGTTGCAAGCTGCTAAAGGTTACACTGGTCGTCTACATGAGACTCACTTTCCGCTTGTAGCTGGATCCGTTGGTTAGCCTCATATGAGGCCTGGCAATGAACCGATGCTTGCTACCGTAGAATAAATACTAAGCCGAAGTAGTAATTAATCCGTGCTCTAAAAGGCCAGAAGTCACTTTTACTATATCATCCTGTTCCTATCTCACAACTACCAAAAAATAACACATGGAATCATTCTGGAAGGACTATCAGATTTTCGTTCTTCCCGAGGACTCTACCTTGTTGACATGCTCATCAAAATACCTTTAACTCTACGTCTGATGTTAGCTTGTCATTTCTAAGCTTGGCCTTTCCTAACCTTCTTCAGATTTCAGTGCTTCCCGTGAATTATCTGCACCGATGAAAACTATTCGAAGGTTTCAAATTTTGTCGGACCAACAATGCCCTAATAAAAACCAAAACTAATGATCATATATGGCTACATGCTACTCATCAGTGAAATACACCGACTATGAACCGTAGGTTTTTGTCACAAGTTCGTCTTGTTTGTTTGTCGTACTTTCGTCCCCCACCCTTCTTTAATTTCAGACAGGACTACAAACAGATTCGGTACTGTTGTTTAAAATGTTAGAATGTGACACTCGTTAAGCATCGCGGAGATCTGTTTCTGCATTATTTTCAATAAACGTCACAAATTTTGGTAAAACCGAACAGTGAATTTGGTAGCAGGGTTTACCCCGCCATTGTTCTGGAAGGTGTATTTCATAATCCTCTCACATATATTTTATTTTCTGCCCCTTGTTCTTAGAAAAGCCCCATTTTAGTTCGGTCTCGCAAACCTAACGTTTTAAGAACCTTTACACATCACATTGCAAATTTGGTGTTCAAGGTCCACGAAGGACAAAGTAGACGATAAAACGCCTGACACAATTCGGTTTGATAAAATGTCAGTTTATCGAGCAGTTTATAATTCTTGTGCTTGATCTGCATGCTGAAGCATTTCGAACAAAATACCTGAGTGGAACTTGTTAGTCCAGTCATTGGTATAACCGGTTCCCCCGGCATGAATAGCTCATTAAACGTCAACAAAATGTTGCAAGTACCAACGGGTTTTTTATTTTCCGAAATACCATTTGAGTGAGTGTCATTTTTAAAAAAATACAAATTGGCTTTTTACAGAATGTTCATCATTTACGGCAGACCAGTTATTTGAGCATTAAATTTTGCAACTAGTATTTCTGTGGAAGGAGACAAAGATCGCTTATTTTCCCTTATCCTTTCCTATATCGTTAGGCAATCTAAACTGGACACAAAGAGGCTTCTTTTGTATTGTATTGTATTATTTTGTATTGTATTGTATCGTATAGACTTTTGCATACACTAAATAAAGTCGCGTTTTAGTCACCACCCGCAGGTTTTGCTTATCAGTGCCTACCTGCCTGTCCGAAATTTTCCAGGCCGTTTCGGATTAAAACTGTGTGATGCATATTTTGACCGATCCGCTGCCTGCCTATGTGAGAAAAGTATTCCACCAATTATATTTTCGGGCAGCAACAAGTTCCCTGAACAGGTCGGCCATGTTGAGAATGACAAAAATGGTACACAGAACATCGTATACAGCATAAAGTGTAGAATTACGTATCAGCGACAGGCAAGAAGTTAGGCTAAATTCGGAATTCGGTTGTCCTTTTTTAATCCGGACTCAGCATAGTTACCATGTCGATCTTATTTTGCAAACAAGCTTGACAAATTACTCTGAACATCAACGGGAACAAATTGATAATCATGTGTGACGAGCAAAATTGGCTGCTGTCACGGTGCTGCTCCGATTGGCCGGCGCCTAAGCACTTAAATGATCTAACAATACTGGAATTTGTACAGACTATTTTTCCCTTCTTCATCCCGTTGTGCTTCCAGTGCTTTTATTTTATTCAGTGAGGTTTCAATTTTGAGTGAGACTACTCAAATCGTAAGTGATAGTTTATATAGAAATATAAATGACAAGCCAATAGAACATTCTCGTCAAACAATTCACCCAAAGGTTAGATTAACCATCGGGAACAGCCGTTAGTGATCATTTTGTGAAGGTAAGTAGCAAGTAGTTGAGTTCTTAAAACGTATCGTAGTCTGAAAATTCCACTACCATTCATGAGTAGCTTCTAAGTTTCTCAAAGTGTTCAGATCCCCTATAATAGCACGCACTGTTTCTGTAGTCCGATCAATGTTAGGAAAAATGAGACAAACTTTGTCTTTTTCCCCCTTCGAGTAATCGTGCAGCTGTTGAATATTGAGCACAGAGACTTCGTGGGTATCTTTTAGCGCTATTTCGTTCCAAGGAAGCTTTCTTTTACTGCATATCCCAAAGAAATAAAAATATGGAGACTTACTCTGATGTCACATGAATCCACAAGTCATCTATCATATGGATAACATAAAGCACGTTGCAGATGACTGGCCCATTATCGCGCAAATTCTGTCTTTAGTGAAACGCAAAATGTGTAGAAGTTTCTGTAAAATAAGCTGGTGATCTCCCAGCTCTCCTTGAGATCACTTCCTCTCGTATATTACTGTTACGAACGCCTCAGGAAAAGAGTGGACCAATGCAGCCTAAATCAGACACGCGCGCATGCCAATTTTGATCTGTGACTCTTCCTAAGCGGTGACATGCATGAATAAGAAACCGGGGTTCAACTAGATTTGGTGCCAAGTTAAGAGGTTCCAATTCCAGTATTTGTGTTTATGTGGGCGGAAGATAGGACCAGGCTATAAAACAAATAGTTTACGGTCACTTAAAGTCTGTTCTGTCCTTACGTGGTTTTCTGCCAGTCCACGTTTTTAGGTCTCCGTTTCTGACTATCGTCAGTACTGCCATTCTTGGAGTAGTTCCATTAAGCCTCATTGGCTTCACAGTTTTTATATTTTAGATGAGTAGTAAAACCAGTGTTTCTGGTATTCAGCCATGATAAGAAACGTATTCTTGTGAACGTTTCTGGCATACTATTTCTTTTGATCGCTCAATCGTTTGTGTCAGTAGTTCGGCATCTCTTGCACTATCAGGAGTTGCTTCCCATGGAACGGGTGAAACCGGATAATTCGAAATTCTTACTGTTCCCGAAAATCTGCTTCATTCGCTGATATCTCTCGATCTTTTCGAATGAAGTTGGCTTCATAAAATAACATTGTGGCAACCAGTTAAAACTGAACAGATACGGCTTCCCAATCAACTCATGAGTGATGCGTAACTCAAACGACAGAAAACAGTTTTCAGGAAATTCTGATGTATGAATGCGTGATTTCGAAAGACCAGCATTTGATGAACCATTGGTTATTAGCTGACCATTTGAGGCCATGTTGTATTGAATAGCCAATGATGAACAAAAAACGGATCGAAATGGGCCAGGTCAGTGATCGAGCTGTCATTAATGATAGACCAGATCAGTCCAAACTTTTAAGCAAACGTTAAATTCAGCAAGTAAAATAAGATCACTGTGGAAGATCGTTAAGAGTTATGTACGATTCACGTAGTGCGGCGGACTCTTAACCTAAGACGACAGCGCCGGTCAATAGTACTTCTTTCGGTCTGAAGGACAGCCATTTGGACCTTATGAGAGCATCCCAAAGGGAAATAACTGCATGGCTTTTTGCACTTGCTCTAACGATAACCACATTAGATGAATCAGAGGCGTTTATTGGTTGTATAAAGGGCTCATCGTTTGAGGATGATTTTGGAGCATTTCAAAGGGAAGCTTTAACACCATACTATATTCATGATAGCTTGAACGCGGAACGTTAGCGACGAACCCACTCGGGATCCCCGCCCGACAATTATCCGTTTTGCTGTTTTATATTCAGTTTTGTCCATCATCCTCATTTGGTGACTGATGTCAAGAAGTACGCCAAGGTTATCAGTGTTGTCTTACGTGATTTTTCGCAGGTTTCACCATGTCTTTTGTCCAGTATTCGTAATCGTGCGAGCTGTAGCTGATACGTATAAGATGCTTAGTCACTGCATGGTGTAAGGTCACAAATTCCACCTGACACTTGGGCGTTGCTATGTCCGTAATAAGCAGCTGTCTCCAGAACAAGAGTTACAAGTGCTGGAACTGATGTATCCATTCCATAAATCTATCGACGTTTGTGGCTGTGCAAGATCACATTTCAGACGTTGTTACACAGTTCTGGACCACAGTGTGAAGGTAGCGGGACGTAATGAATCTGCTCAGGAGTGATCGCTGAAGTTATTTTCAGCAACGGCGCTATATTATTCGGCGAGAAATAGACCGTTGAGAATGCTTCCGATGTCAGGCCTGACGGATACGAAGTTTGCAAGTTATCGTCAGCTGTTAGGCATGAGGCAAATAATCTGCCAAATACCTTAGCATTTTTTTAAGGTTTGTCAAGATAGGTGTTATTATAGGTGAGGTGGTGTATAGGGGTAGCCGGAAGCCCACTGTGGCTGGCTTTTGATTTGGCTATTTGTGCCAGAGCTGTTTGTGATTTGGGCTGATTGAGAACACTAAGCTGTTGCTGCCGGGGCCTGTTATCGTTTCTACCCGGACCACAGAGTTCCAAAGCGGTGGCAAGTCTGCCTTTGCGGATGCTGAATGGAGATCGCCACAGAGTGACATCCAGCATGATTGCCCAAATTTATGCCATGCGCTCGGAAGGTTTTCTCTCTTGGCTTCCACTGACTAACCTCACCGCCGATGCATCCAATCCCGCTTTGGGCGAGTTCGCCATTAGGAACGGAAGAAAACAAACAATCTTCAGAGATCTCCTACAAGCAGCCTGTTTGGGGGCAGATGTCCACGTGCCAACTCATTTGGTAAGACATCTGTTTCCTAATCTCTTAGAAACAACTCACAATCGTGCTACGCGGAAGAACTCTCGGCCTTTTGTACGACTAGCAATCGAAGTTGCTTCCGAGGAGCGGGATCGTGCCATAGCCTTTGAACGGGAAAGCCCAAACTTTGGGCACAATTTAGGGATTCTCATTCAGTTTCCCGGTTTCTGTGCACCATCAACGTTCTGTTTACGGCGAGCGACGCGTCTCCAGCCACCCGAAGAGTCTAGTCCATCCCCGATTGTGAATTCACAATTAAATCTGCTGCGTGCCCAATATTTTCTGGCCTCCTGTTTCCGAGAACTCACGGATTGGTCTGTAGCTGATTAATTGGTTCCCGGCGGAAATCTTCCGTACGATCCTACTTGAGCACCAATTGCGCCCAAGCTCTAGCCAAAGGAATGCATTTTCTACATCATCCAAATCGCACGACGCTGTAAGCTTTTTCACTGTTTACCAGAAAACAGTCAGAGGGCTGATTTTTTGGTTTTGCCTTTTCGAAATGAGGAATTCGTCGAGTACATTTGCTTTGGGGCTCTTGTCTCCCTTCAGGACATTGTATTTTACCGCCTAGACGTGCTGGCCAAATTTGGCACTCACAAATGCTGCTGGAACTCCGTGATGACTGTTCTACCCAAGATCTGATGAGATGAAATTACACATAAATTAAATCAACGGTCATCAGCTTAGCTGTTCGTGAATACCTAATCTCGGTGTACTGCCTTGCAAATGGGTGCTTTCTCGCCAAAATTTCGTGGTGGATGTTAAGGAAAATGTTTTTCTGCACAGATCAAAAGTGAACATTTCAATTTTGTTACCACTTTTGACGTATTTTATCTCTCTCAAAAATTTATCTTTAATTTGATTTTTGCACTTGTATGCCATGGGAGCAAATAACTAGTAGACAACTGCTCGTTTACACTACATTGTTTTAATTTAAAAGGTTGCTGTCATACTTCCTTATAAGCATCTCAGCACTTATGTACGTTCTCCTTTGGTTCAGCAACAAATGCAAGGCTGATCCGATGAGCTCGGCTTGTGTATTCGGTCTTTTAGTTTTGTGTTGTCAGTGAGTGCGTGGGATGGTGGATTGCATATTTCTAGGGCAGCGATATCCAGGTAGGATTCACGATGGTAGGGCTTCAAAAGCAGAATGGTGCAATGGTCATAGGGAAGCCGTAGATTAGGACATCAAGGCAGAACTCAGAAGGGCTTACACTTGTTGTGTTTTCTTTCTTACCCTCTTGTCCCCTTGTTCTGCTCTTTCACTTCTTTATTAACGTTGTATCATTCGCAATAAGACCGTTAATCGTTTGGGCCTGCAAATGGCTCGTAAAAACAAAGTAGTGTCCCTGGCTCTAAGAATGTTTTCTTGATTTTTGTAACTTCGCAACTTAATCGGTCATGGCTGTTCGCTTCGGTGGGGATCGAGTGAGTCTATGCCGGCGTGATACTACCAAAGCATTCGTGAAGGAATTAATAAGGATTGTCAGCTGCCGCTTGCACATCATCTGATAGGACGCAGCAGCCCCGACTGCAATTGAGGAGCAGGCTAGGCGAGAAATCCCAGATTTCCTCACAGTAGGGCCTAGAGATTGGAGATGGAGTGCTACTGTGAACAGTTATTATGAATGTGCAGCGGACAGGTGGACGATTGAATTGATGGATACTGCTTTAAATAGATGTGCGGACATGCGGTAATCCAACCGTAAAAATTACGTCTGAGATACTTCCCTTTCTTATGGGTTTTATCCCTCGTCGTACCCGTCCTACTTGGTGAGTACTAACAAAGAATATAGCGAGCACCTGGGAGCAGTGAGGTTGAGCAGCAAATGCTTGAAGCATTGAAGATTTCCACCACTAATTTGGGACTTGGTAAGGTGTAACTGGGGTTAACTTTGTCAGTTACGTGTAGGAGATCGCTCCGACGAGGGACTGGGAGCGTTGTGCGCATCCCATCAGGAGGTTTTCGTTATCTTTATCAGCCCTAAGCCATGTGACACTTTGAAAGCATTTTGACTGAGGGTCCTGACAAGGTGAGGCCGGTACTGAACTTCGGATATGCACAAGGTAGCCGCCCCATGTTGAAATAGGTTAACTTTCGGAATGATCGATATCCAGGATGGCAGCCGCATCGTCTGGGGTGTCACCACTGAGCTAAGTCTCGGTGAGTAGTAACGGGTCACCATTTGGGGAAGTGCTACAGAAGGAAGAGACCATTGGTTAGAAACAGCGGCAAGCAAAGGATCATTTTCACTTTCAACCAATCTTTCGAAATTTTTTGCCCCTTATTTGTGATCTGATTTATTTGGTGCGATTGTGCATTGTGTCAGTACGGGGGCACCGGCTCAGGGCAGAATGGTCTTAAGTCGGTATATGGTGTACCAGGGTAATTTAATCCATCGGAACTGCACTCAGCCTCGGCAGAAGTTAACATCATGGGCAACAGTGGCAATAATATTTCTCCTGACTGGCTTTCATGTGCGAAGTACTAAATTTACGGGTGCTCAAGATTATACAGTTTGGTTTTGGCGGCGATTGCAAAAGTGAAGTTTGATGGGGGCTTTAAGATAAATCAGTTGATGGGGGAAGGTAGTTCTTAGGTGCAAGTGGTTGGTACGGGGGAACTAGCTGTTACTGGGAGTGGGGCAGCCTGTGTGGGGGTTCTTAGGCGCATGAGCCAGTGGCAGTGTTTGGAGATAAAGTTTGTATGGCAGCTAGGGGCCCATGAATGGTGGGGGAATGACAGCCGCAGTGGCTGGGTGAAGGAATCCATTGGGAGGAATACTTGACCTTCTCCAACTTCCCTTCGAAGAGCGTTAGTATAGCAGAGATTAACATTGATGAGAGGGTCAGGTGGATCGCGACGAGTTCGTGGTTGAAACGCTATTAGAATACCGTAGCGAAGGAAATGTATACCAGTAGGTTTCTAAGGATGGAGCGTGAGGTCGGTGGGTATTTACTATAGATAAGCAGCTAGGGTTGTGATAAGTATTCAGGACCATAAGCAGTAAGGTGAACACAGAATTAATGGATAATAAGACATTTGGTTGGCGGGCTTTAGCCCTCACCGGATTAGGATTGGAATTACGAACGCGGGCATTGGTTCTACTACCGAAAAGTAGGCTCAAGATAGATGATAGACTCTTAGAAACCCCAGGGATGTCCTAATACAGGTGTCTGGGCAATGGCTGGGAGCTGACGTTAGAGAGGGAAATATAAAGGCCGTTTGTGTAAGGGGCAGGCTCTGGGGAAGTACAGAGGCAAGTGCGGTTCTGTGGGCGAAGTGGGGTTGGATCCCACGGGGTTTAAAGATGTGAAATAGTTGATCTTTGGGGTAATGAAAATTCTGCCTTATATGTTGAGGCCATAGGAGGTCACAGTGAATGAGAAGGTAGCCGGAGTGACCTTTTTGAGTAGTCAGCATATCTTGGTTTATCGTGGGGAAATAGTTAAAGTCCCCTATCCCTTGAGGTAGCACAAGGCAGAGTCTTTCATTGCGTGGCAGTGTGGGTGGGGGCATAAAATTATCAGATCCAGGTCCACCGCCGTGCCATGGGGGTCCCGCGCAAAGATCTTTTGAACATCTTATGGGACTTGAGATTGAAGGAATTGGAGGCTTTGAGGCTACAGACACGGGTGCTACAGGATTTGTCTTGGATTTACGGAAACCTATTTTTGCAGGGGAGTCGTTGAATAATTTGAAACGTGAACAAATAAGGGACAATCCTGGCGTTGCGACTTCTCTAATCTAATGCAAGCGCACTTGTGATAGGCCATGCCATTGGCGGTAGGATTGCATGACTGCACCACTCTAGGGGCCGGCAATGGTGGACATCAAATGCAGCAGCGCTTCTATCCGCCGCTTTACGTTTTCGGACTATGGTGGTGACTGCTTATCCATTTTTACGAGTAGCTAAAACTAGCATTCTGTTCACTTATTTTTTTAATGACCGATATCTTCGCCTAGAAACAAAACTCCGCCTCTCAAAATTAGCGCGACAATTAGACTGTTTGGTATTTTTTCCTGTCGTGGCTTGTCCGCAGTTGTCGAACGTCCTTTCAAGCTGCATTCAGCTTTAGCGTAGTCTGCTGATTTCGAAGACAGACCCCTTCTCCGTTAATGCGTCGGAAAATTTTTCTACTGAATATATGTTTTGGTTTGCATTTCCGTTTGAGCAATTCTTCCTTACTTCGGATTACCTTGGACTGACACAGTAGTGCCATAGGCGCAATCTCAAGTCAGATGCCGTTTTACTACGAGACCAACCGGGGCACTTTCCTCCCCTAACGATTTGACATACATGTTGGTCTGCTAGCATGCCTCTGGAATAACACCTTTGTGTACCTTCTGACGCCTCTCTTTATCAGCAGGTCCGTTCGTCGGATCCTAAAGATATCTAGCCATATTTTCAACAACGTCCTGAGACGCAGTGCACCTACACACTGACAGATTATTCACAGGTCGCCGACGTGCACCGGTAGTGCTGCAGATGTGTTCCTGGAGACTAGTGATGAAGTGCGGATACTAGAGCAAATGGTTCCTGAGTTGGCTAACTAAATTCCACCAATGGGACCAATGATTCCAAAGCTATTCTTCTCGCCCACCTCAAAATGTGCCTGAGAAAGCACCACGCGAACATTCCTCTAGTGACGGTTGGGCTATTCAACCAATTTTTCAAATTTGCCGCAAAACCTAAGAGCGTCTGGGGCTGATTTCATTGTTCTTGACGAAATCTAATAAAAATGATTCGTATTTCTTGATTTTCGAGTAGCATGCGCAAGGCAACACCGAATTTTTACAAGAATAACGCAGAGGAAACGCGAGTAAGAGAAGTGAAAAATTATAAGTGGATGAGTGCAACCTTGGGTTATTCGGATACCATACTGAAAAGTGGAATCAGGTGCTGCAAAGCAATGCGAGTGACACAAGAATGCCAGTCAGAAACCAAAACTGGAAAACTACGTTCATAAGACTAAATAGATTATCCTGGAACTTTTTGCAAGCAGTGGACTCCGGAGTCGTCTCGTTTTTAAATGCAATAAATGTGCGCATCGCTGCTGAAAACCATGGCGAATGGTCAGTGGCGGGTGTCGAGATATGGCCAGGGTAGCGTGACGGCAAGAGCGTTACGTTATGGACAAAAAAGCTAAGCTGGGGAGATGAGGAGCAGTTAGAATACGGTAACTGAATGAAAATAGTGAGGACCAAGCGGAACGCTCTGTAAAGTGGGTAAGATAATCATATTTAACAACAAAAAAGGGCCGATAAAACGCTGAATGATGTGCAGAAATACTGCCGAATTCACCTCAAACTATCCGGAGGTTATTTTATAACGCTTTTTGCACAGAGAATTTGGGACTCTCAAGAATACTGACTGTATTTATAAGCGGCTGGCGGTAAGCTGGCCCGAGGGATGCATTGGAGAAAATGAATTTTGTGTAAAAACATCTCTTAAATACACTAGCCAAGAATGTCATTTATTCTATCATTTATTTTGTCGCAACTCTTAATCTTAGCCAGCAGTACGGGTGAGAAATTTGAGGAGTTTTGCGAGCAGCAGTAATGACCGCGTTTTTTCGCAGTCGAAAAGATCCATCCGAGTTGGAGTATACAAGGCCAGCGGAGGCGTGGTTTCGGTTTAACGGACGAGTATTCGAGCGCCAGATCTAATCAGCAATATCCCAGCAAGAGTAAGAAGGTACCAGATTTGGGGTTGCACTTACGAAGACGGAACCGGTAACAGCACATCTAGCCCGGATGTGGGATCTGAAATACAAGCGTGAGAAGTGGTATGGTTTGGGTGTCAGCTTGGGGTTATGGTGATTGTTAAACTTCAAAACTGGACCTGCAACGTATTGCTTCTGTTGTGTAATAGTTGGCAACTAGACTTTAGCTATATTAGCAGTTTTAGGGGTAGCTGTAGGTTTGGGGTTAGCAAGACCGGCCTACTCATAGTGGGAAAGCCAATAAAGAGGACAGTATCACATGAGGTGGGTGGATTACATAGGCTGTAGGTGGTTAAAATCACAGAAAGTATTAAGAGCATTGATCCACCGAATAGTATGTTGACATTTTGATCAACCCACATTGGGACCGGTTTTATGGCTGGCCGCCTACGCCAAAGGTAACCAGGGTACATCCATTACGGCGGAAGTCAAAGAATGTTTTAGCGCGGACATCTGACAACTTTACCAGCTAGGCTTTGAACTGGGCCAAATTTTGGCACGATCGCAGGAAATTGGGTAGTTTGTTCCACACTTTAGAGTTAGCAATTTTGCCCTGATCGATAGTCGAGCCAGGGTTGTTTTTAACGAGTATTATCTGCTGCGAAGGAGATACGGGGACGCCCAGCGTCAATTATGATGTCGATAGCAAAATGAACGTTGTTTTGTTAAATAATAAACAAACAGGGTTAATTTGACTCGATGAAGTCACAGAGGTGCAAGGCGAAGCAGCCCGCATCCGGGCCCTTTAGTTAAGAAACGATGAGGACCTGGGAGATTTCCAATGAACGCACACCTCACATTCACCGTTGCGATTCGATGGACTTTAGGCATAAGCATGAAGATAATCGAGCAGTATTCGAGGATGGGCCTAGAGCTAGACTCGAAAGAAGATAATCCTCCAACCTTGAGTGCGGAATTCCCTTATGACCATTGTAGTGTTTCTTTAAGCCACGGCGGTCTGATGGTGGGCTTGCTCATGGGATTTGAATAAACAGGAGTATTGCAACCCTAAGCCCTTAACTATGTGTGATACAAGAATGGCATGCCGTTTATGGAGCGGCAGCCGGGGGGGGGATGTGGCATTTATGTTGTTGGAGAAAGCTCGTCAGCATAAAATTTCCTGATCTACATGGAACACCAATTATCAATGGACTTTTTCTTCATTGGTAGGTGCAAGAGTGAAGCTCATTTAAGCAGCCTCAAAAGAGTGGACTATTTTATCACCATCGGCAAATAGCAATGTTGTGGCTGGACGAATAATTTTAAAGAAATCAGTAACGTATGAAGGAGTAGAAGGGGCCCAAGGACGCTACCAAGAATAACTCCAATGTTAATGTCACAGGGCTGGGAACGACCGGCAAATATTGTATCCCGAAAATGGTCAGAAAGGTAGGATGATAGCCAACATAAGAGTGGAGTACTTATTCCATATGTTTTAATTTTGGCCGGGAGAGGGAGTGAAACCACTGTCAAAGGCCCTTGGCAAGTCTGAAATGATTATGGGTATCAACTGGTGGGATTCCGCACCCTGAGTAACTGGATTCAGGAGGACAAACTAACAGCCTAGGCAAGATAAGCCCCCCAGGAAGCCGTGTTGGGAGGGAACGATAGGAATGTGAGCATTAAGGTAGTTAACCAGTTGTTATTTAACAAAATTTTCCATAGGAATGGATATAACTGGAGTGTGATCAGTAGAGCGAAAGTTCTCAGGGTCATGCGTAGAGCCCTTTTCGTGGCGTGGAACAATAATGGAGATCTTTCCCTGTGATGGAAAATTAGCGCAAAACATGGAGAGGGAGAAAAGATTAGGAGGGATCAGAGGAAGTTCTGCACCAGCAGTGCGATATAGGACTGGTGGGTTGCCATCAGGGCCCGGCCTGTGGGATGGCCTTGCATATCTCATCACGGTGATGATGCCATAAACGTCGAATGAAACGGAGGATGATCTAACCGAAGTCAGCATGGGATGGATTTGAGAATGTCAGATTGTCAATAATGAGAGTAAAAGAGAAATGTGCATTGAATGCTTTCGAGATGTCCACCAAGGGCTCTATGCGTAAGCTGTTGAATATGATGAAATTTGGATTGGTCATGGAGTTGGGCCGTGAAAGGCCATTGAAAATATGGCAAGTCTTTAAAACTGAGTCAGGCTGCGCAAGAGCTAACGTTTCCTGCGTCATGAATCGTGGTAGGTACAAAATGAGAAATTCTTGTTGCAAGTGGTTAGCCCGCATTAAGAGCGGGAAGTCTCCCGTTTCATTGACAATATTTTGAGCCTTGAAACGCTTCATTTGGAGCTGACAAGACTTACTAGGCCCCCTGGGTTTGTGTTGGGTGATCGGATTGGGTAGAAGATCAATGATAAAAGAATTTTTGCATAAAAGTCGTCCGCCGCATTCTGCCTGTCAGGCGACAAAAAGAAGCTGGACCAATCAAGGGTTCGCAGAGCGTCAGGGATCTCGTGCCAACACGTCGACATATCGGAAGAGACAATATTGTTGGTAAACATGGGTGACGAATGTTTGTTACGTATATGGAAGCCACAAGTGACCACCGTATGGTCACTCCCAAGAAAAGGTTGTATTACTGAAACCATAACAATAGGAGTGCTATGCGTAAAACCTAGGTCTGAGATATTGTGGAATCTTGGGGGGGATGATGGTCGAATGCTGAGTCCATCCTTCAGCACGCTTTTGAAAAACAAAGTCGGGTAGGGTTGGTAGAGAGGAGAAAAAGGACCGGCAAATTTTAGAGGCATTGAAGTCGCCTGCAATTATTTCACTGCTGGAGGGGTTGCCGAGTTTCACCCGTAACCCCGCAGTATCCTTTGATATGTACAAAAGTGGCACAACCCAGCAGGAACGTGACCACTTTCGTCACATCAAGCTCAGCCTCCGGCCCCGTGTTTTGCCGCATGATTTTAAATAGCAACCATCATCCGTCACCGACAGGCTGCTCATCTATCGTTCGGCGTTCAAAATCCAGCCAAACACCTTTTAAACATCCTACCCCTCTTTTCTTCTTTCAGCCGTAACATTCTTCTGCCAATATTGCTTTCCATCACGGCACAGTTTCTGCTCCGCCTTATGATTGGTAGTAACGAATGCAACTTGGTCACTTAACGGGTACCGGCACTTCTTCACACTGCCTACCTATGTCTGGCAAAATAACTGTGATTTATTGTCAGCATGTTGCTGCAACTTGTACACATCACTCCACCTACGCTTACCGGATACGGGAAAGTCCACAGAGTAAACCATGAAGGATTTAACAAAACATTTTATCCGTCAACTTCTGAAAGCAATTTTTCAATTTGGTTAAGAAAAGTACACAAATCACGACCATACCACTCGGTTCCCTTGCAAAATACCGGCATCCAGAGATGAAGCAAGCCCTTGGGTTTCGCCAAATACTGGTTGAAGACAAAATAAGTGAGTATCCCAAACCACGGCCAGGAAACTGGGATGCTTGTTCCAACAAGCACCAGTTTATACTACAGTCCTGACCTTGGGTTCACAACTGGCAATTAGAACACAGCGTGCGTGGTTATCAAGCCGACATTTAACTCAGCCAGTTTTAATTCGTCCGCACTGTGCACAGCCACCTTTGTCCACCTGTCCAAATGATCTCAAAAATATTGTTGTTTTCCTTTCAAACTGATGCATAAATATCATTTGGCGCGTTTATAACCGTCGAAAATTGCTCATTTACATGTTTATGATATAAATATACACTTCTTTACCAATCATGTTCACTGGATCTAATTTGTTTGTCTTTAGACTGTTTTGTCTTCCAGTTGTTCCATATTCCCACTGAGATTATCGGCCAACACCGTTACCTTATGAGAACGTATCTGATCAGTGAAATTCCAGTTCATTTTATCAGGTTTATAATTTTCCATCCAAGCCAATCTGCAACGTTCTGATGTGGAATCATCTTGAAAAGAACCTATTAGCGTATCTCATTCAAGGCGGACTCACTTGGATCATACCCATCATTTGGCACGATAAATACATTTTATCTGGATATTCCGGCTACAGTTCAGTTAGTACTCCTGCGCATGTAAGTTGGAACCCAAATGTTCTTGTCACACCTCATTATTTAGCCCAAAAATTCCAATCCATATGTTTCTCTCTAGATTAGTATGCATCGAAGCAGCAAAACAAAGTGTGATTTGGATTCAAATCGTCTTTATCTGGTACTGTTATCCTCGATTCAACCTGAGTTTTGATATTTTTACTAAGCTTATATGGATTGCAGCAAAGTTCCAGCTCCTCAACTGTTCCAAATTGATGGATCCCTAATACCATTACTGCTTCGCCATTTGAATCTTTATGATTTCGCTGCAATATACATGGTGAATTTTGATCCTAACCCATTGCATGCCTCTTGGATAACGAGAGATATACATGTTTTCCTTACCTCCTTAATAAAGCCGATGATTTCAAGTAGGTGGTCTTGGACGACGGGAAAGCCAGAAGACTCAGGGGGTATATATATTTGCTAACCGCTTTTGGCTATTATTGATATCTATGGCGACAATTAGGTTTATGGTTATGCCGACCCATAGAAAACTGTCATAGGATAAGGGAAGGCGGCAATTTGACCAAGGAGATTGAGTGGTAGCATCCCTCGATAGTGTGCTAGGAGTAATTTTCAGTTCCATCCTGATATCGCTTATAAGGAGGTTGTTAGGATGGGTCGATAGTGCGCAGCTCAGTAAGCCTGTGATTAGAAGTAGGTGTTGTGCTCTAATTGGAAATTTGTGGAAGCCGTTAACAGAATTCAGATGCTATCGGTGCCAAGAAACGAGTGTACACACTTTCCATGCCATAGCAGATAGCGTCTAAATAAGACCAATAACCTTAGGGTTATTTGTAGAAGAAAACGAGTAGAACTTGATCCTGTCTCGCAAAGGTTATTATCTCTAGAAGAAAAAGGAAATCAGGGGTTCTGATGGGACACCTGGTATTGATACCTCACTATTGACAAGGGTGTGAAAAAGCAAAAGAGACTGGCCTGCAACCTGATATGGATACAATATAATACTCTAGGGTGGCCAGCAAACTATATAATGCATTGGCTGCTAAAGATTTTGAAACAAAATAGCTCAACGCCAATCCTCTTTGGAAGCTTGATCGTGACCTGAAGGTAGGCACCAGTGAAGAGGCTGGGCCAAATGCAGCAAACCAAGTTCATTGTTTAAAAGGCACAGCCGGTAAAGATGTCTAAGGAACTGAGTGAAAAAGACTGTCGGCATTTAGAATGCCTCTAACGCTAGGACGAGAAATAACCCACTATTCATTTCAACAGCGAAGTGAGACATGACCGCTTTGACCCCCACTGAGTTACACTACACTCTCTGCTCGATCATTGAACAAAACAGCGGAGGGAGCACAACTTCAAAGAATTCCGTTTGACAGAACAATAGCGCGGGTTTCTCTAGCATTCTTGCCCTCTGAACTCTCAAAGTCATTCTAGGATGAACCTCAAAAGGACCATGAGGCTTAAAAAGACGAGAAAGGATATGCCGACGAGAAAGAGGAAGAGAAGCATCCAGATCTCATGAGGTTGCATAAAGACACATCGGTGCCTGGGGCACACGGCAAAGGAACTAGTTCGCGGAAACTTTAAGGGATAAGAATACCATGTTTCTTGTATGCCAACAGTTTTGAATTGGGTCATGCAGTTGGGTTCTTAAGCATGAGCTCTGTAATCGTCTTCGTTTGCTTATGTTTTGGCACTGAAAATCACATAAGCGGAACTTTGTTCCCAAAACTGTTCATTGACGAGAACACGTTGGGCTTTACAACCTAAGGGCGAGCAAGGTCATCAAATGAAATAACGAGAGTTTACCAACGATGAGTTTTGAACAAAGTGTAGGTCTGGAGGTGATGAAAAGCTTACTGCTGGGAACTGTGCGCTGGGTCTTGAGACCCAACCGGCTGTAGCACCGAGAGCTATCCTGGGCGTTGGCAAAGTGCCAACGGACACAGCGAGCTTGGAAAAACGGGGGACTGAAAAGGTCAAATGCAATTTCGGCTCTTCCAGATAAAGAATCAGTTAAACTCTTTCATGGACATAAGTTGTCCTCAAACTTGAAAGCTAAATGGCGACAAGCTCAAGGTAATAAAACCATGCTCAGTTCTCAATTAAACTCAATGTCTGGTAGTCAATAAACTGAGTAACCTACTGGACAAACCCAGAGAGCAGCCTAAAATGAGCAAAAGATTGGACTACGGTGACTGTCATCGATGCTGACATAGTAACAGAATGCGAAGACAGAAAGAATGAAATGACGAAAAGGTGGCGTACCTGAAAGAAAATGGAAGAAAAAGGAGCAGAAATTGTTGATGTTTTTGATCAGTTTACCGGCGGTTGTTGGTACATTTAACACCGTTATCTCTTTTCCAGCCTTGGCACCCGCCTTTTTTTTATCAACTTGCTGGCCGTGCCTGTCCCAAGCATAATAAATTCTTCTACAGAGAAAAAGCAGTATGCCGGACAAAGCCTGTAACTTAGTGCTCAATAGGATTCCATCCAACAAAAGAAGTCTGTTTGATGTTCTCTAAACAGTACTGCTTTATGAGTTTATTCAAGCAGAAATCCAGAAATGACTGAGAGATGATACACGAGATCTTTGGCCCCGCCAGGGGTGTATAACCTCGTAGAGAAAAGGCACCGATTTCCCTATGAAGGTTTGAACCGTTGCAATTAAGGGTGTTTTTAGTCCGCAGTTTCGCGTTTTCAGAAAGAGCGCTGAGTCTAACAACAATCAGTAAACCAAAATATGGGATGCAGGGGCAAATGCATTCTGATTTACAGTGGGCTTCGGCGTCTTTGGGGTGATACATTGATTGGATGAGGTTTCCTTTTGAGCAGGCGACTATCAATTTTGCTCCTAAGGACTTTGGTTGTTGGGAGACACAAAAAAGAACTCTAATAATCTATCAAAGGCTTAACGCAGGATGCTGGAGGACATCATCATTTTCGGAGGTAGGAGCAATCCATGAAATTGAGGCCATTTGGCGGCCGTTACACCTAGGATGGAACACTTTCTGTGAATGGTGCTAGATGGCTGACGGTAACTATCACATGGAGATTGCTTGTGGCATTCTGAGCCATGAAACAGATTCTTCAAGGTTTTGTGTACGACAGTAAGTGACCCATTTTAGGATTTGCTTTTGAGAAATATTGTGGTTATGCTGAAAAAGTGTTTCTTTTGCTGTCAATTTTTTGGTGATAAAGGCTTTAGTACACAGCGTTCCTGTAAATTAGGAAAATGGTGAGCTGTCACGATTCTGCGATTTTTTGAGCGCCCTAATGCAAGTGTGCAGGAAGTAAAACAGAACACACAAGCAGAATGGCAAATGCAAGTGACTTCAGATATAAACAGTCAGTAACACTAATTTCAACGGCTTTTCATCAGCCACTGTGCACTTGTAGGATTCCGTGCTAATGAAGACAACGAATAGTGGCTCATAAGGTCTGAGAATTGCGAGAGTTTGTAGGCTTCAGGACTTTCGTAACAGGAAGATGTCTTTGTAGAATGCGTTCTGATGGTTGGGGTTCATTTTGAAGGATATCTGTTATTTCCCGGGCAGTCGCCTTCTGATTATCTATAAAAAGTATGTCGATAACAAAAGGGTTTTCGTTTGTTCCATGATGGGCCGTATTGGTAATTCTGGGCGCTTCGGAGAATCTAGTGCCTCTTTTTCTTGCCTGAGTAGCAGAACGGCTGGCAGCGGACCAACTCCCCGTTGTTACGTAATGATGGCAGTGAATCATCAATTAAAATCTTGGTGTGATACCTGGGTGGTTGGTAATCAAGAATAAAGATACGGGTCTAAAGATGGTCTGTTACATCTACCAGCAAATGGGAATATTGAAATCGACCGGGTCGGGAATGTTTCTTGCAAAATCCTACAAAGAATATCGGTCAAAGTGTACCATGACCACAAAGGAAGACAAGCTGAAAAGTTAATGAATTATCCAGCAATGTGCGAAATCACCTGAATCGCGAAGAAGATCCCAAACGTTCCCCCAAAATAACGGACGCCTTTCCGCAACAAGAACAGCATATACGTCCCAAATATAATGAAGTTCAGATACCCTGATGTACAACGGGAGCTCTGGTACCATCCACGTCTTCTGTACGGACGAGCTTTCACCTAATTTTCAGGAAAATCATGCAGTCAATCTTTATCATGTATTTCCTACTCTGCATACCTGATATCGCAGAAATTATTAAGACTTTGGTTTGTCATGCAATATTTAATATCTAGTTTAGCCAAAAATTCATTTTCCTTCTGTTCGTTCGTTTCCCAATAGGAATCCATGCCTCCCCAACTTGCCCTTAATTACGCTGGATTTGGTGGCCGTCTAATTTCGGCTACATTTATCTATACTGTGCTCTTTATTTTTGATTATTTTACGACACTAGGTGCAGTTACGGGTCACGTGACTTGAGGCGGCTGGTTTTTCACCGTCCACGTTTGTTTCACCGCTCACTTTGACCATGAACGTTCATTTTGTTTTCAGTGATTTTTGGCTGTCACGTATGTTATACCTTATGAATCGCCTGTGCTTGATTGACCTACGGGGCAGTTAGTCTCTATTTATTTTCTTCTACTCAACGTGTATTTTTACGCAGATTTTGTCCTGTTGTGACCCCCTTTTGGCTGAGTGGGACTTGGCGCCAATGGTTTAGTTCCTGTGCACATGATTTCTTATTCAAGGATAGCAAATTAAAATTTGTGGAGCACTCATGTTCTTCCTTGGGTTTTACATCAAATTGGGCCATGCTTTGTTTTGAGGTTTCAAAGTGCCTTCCAGGACATGAAAAGTCTAGCTGGAGGCGAATCGCTCTGTGAATCCGTGAGTGACTTCATCTAGACCGAAAGTAAAATGTTTAGCAGTTACATTAATTTGACGTTCCGATTCCATGGAGCATGAAGACAAAACATATTGACAAGTCCAAAAATGGACAAGAATTATCGCGGGACAATTTGGTTGATCTGCAAGTTACCAAGAACAATGTTTCTGATCATGGCTACGGGACAAAAAGTAGGACTTTTGGTCCTTATGTAGAAAGCCAAAACTCAAGCTAGAAAACGGTTACTTTTACCATAAAGCTGCATACATGATAAATTTATTGTCTCCATTCATTATCTGGCTACTGGCTTAAACTCTGTCCTAATTGTCGAGGCACACGACATGTGTGAACTCTTGTGTAAAGTTTCAACGTGGAGTCCCAAAAACAGTTCCGAAAACCCTGCGGTACACCGCAGCTTGCTACGAGTTGTTCTCGTCGTTGTTTTTGGCAATTTATGTTGTTGTAGCATATTTGGCAGAATTAGAACTTTTCTCGGGTGAAAATATTATCAAAAATTTTGACCATTACCCTCTGACCTCATCTGTTGCTGACCTTTCTGTAAATTTTTATTTCAAGCCTGATCCGTCACATTTTCAGCTCCAGCCTGGACCTATTTTAAACGCCTTTGCGCTGCTAACCACATACCTTGTCCGTCTATCCATTTACTTTTAAAAGCAAGGTTGCAAATTAGCCTGTCTCTTTATCTATTCACCTGCACACTCCCGCACTTCCTGACACAAACCCGTGTCCTGTTACCAAACTTTATAGAATCTCATAGCCCCTTAAGAACTTCTTGTCTTAGGAGAACCCCTGCGATGTCTTCACCAGCAGAACCGAAGCAGCGCCAGCGCCGCATCGTAGTACTCAGAAAACCCTTAAAACCCATGATTCCCACGAAAACGTGCTCAGTTCTGCTTACTGACATATTTAGTATTTCTGGTTCAAAAGCTCTGAATGTCTCAAAAAGACTAAGGGACCTAGAAATCAAAGTACAATAGATCGAAGACTTGTCATTGAAATTATCTCCACCAGCCAGCCTAATTGACCCTTCCAATGAAAATAAGGCCAGCAATCTCGCTTCCACAGGGCGCTTCTTTGATTCCGTAACTAAAGAATCTAAGAAACGTATTGCGAATGCAACGAACGCCGTCGCCTTTAATGCACCCGACCGCACCTACTGCCACTGGTCCAATCTACCATTTTCAGTGCTTGTAGTATGACCAACCACTCCTGTCTGTGACTTAGGCCCTGGAAAAAATCTCCTCAAAATAACCGTCCAATTTTATTCCAATTTCGTGATGAACTCTCTGTTAGGGAAACTATAACAAACAAGGCAACCATTGCCAACAATACATCCAATAAAAATACCAAGATGTTTACTGAAAATTTCTATTCCAGAGAGATATTAATTTCGCAGAAATTCACCGCAACTTCTCAAGGTGGCAAGACATCGATTGTATCTGGCACTCTCCCTCTAACCATTACGCTGCCAGTACAGGTTGTTCATGATGGGCCCAATCCTAAGCCTACAGCTCTGGTTTCAACTATTCTACCTTCTCTTTTCGACAGACTCCGTCGCCCCACATCTCCGGCTATCCCGTGCTCGATGACCACCACTGGGACCAACATACGGACGGTGATTACTCAAAACCAATCAAAAACCTTGCCTTCAAGCAATTTGCACAATCCGCCTCTCCCGTACTTAGGCCGCTCAGTTTCCTGTCCAAGCTCTTCACCCTACAAATCTGTTACTAGTCTGTCTGAGAATAAATCTGCTGTTGGTAGTGGTACCCTACTCTCGCGTATACCCACTGCTGAAGTGGCAATTCCTGGACTTCATCTCCGTTGGTCTCAACCAATTCCGGTGGATCTGGAGGAAACTCCACCTCCTCTGCCAGTCCCACCACCCCGTAAACGTGCTCATTTAAATCTACCATCTCCGGTACCCCAAGCTGGGCACGCTGACGGTATAACCACGCAGATTACTGCCTTATCACCCATGTCCTTTTAGGCTAATGCTCTGCTGTATGCTGTGAGTGATGACCGAACTTCATACTACGCATGCTTTTGCTTGGACAAGATTCGCACAGCTCTAATCTCAAAATTTACCCTCCGAAAGGGCTGTGCAAATCTTTAAGAAAAATCCCAGGACGTTCTCCTCCATTACCCTTTCCGAATTGCCAGGAGGAGAAAAATATTCCAGTCAGCCGCAGGGCCGGGAACAAAGTCGAAACTCGCTCGGGTTTGCCAGCTGAAGAGCGGAGTCGCATTTTTAAGCCGTTTGAAAAGATAACACACTGGGAAAAACGTTACTATAGACCAAGGGAATCTTGCTTATGCCGACGCCCTTCCATTGCCATACCATGTGCCCTTGTCGTTCAGTCTCCTTGTTTAATTGGGGGCCGAAATATTCCCAACTAGACCAAAACGCTATTGTTTTCAGCAACACCAATAATAATAATAATGTTTATTTCTCGGACGGTACCAAGGCATGCAGTGCGCATCATCATTACTTGCAAAGGCAGTCAGATAGAAAAAGTTAAAAGGCATGTACAATAGCAAATGATGTGTATCCCAGGTCATATTTATTGATTGAGAGCCTAATCAATAACGAATTTACACGCGGGGAACTTGGGATCGACGGGGACCATTAAACCCAACCACTTTGTGTTTCTTGCGTATGCCGCAGGCCGCCATATGCACGCAGCAGACCGAGGTGGGGCTAAGACACCACTGGTAGGCCCCTTATTTTGGTGAGATTCCAGAGTGATGCATATAGACACGAAACTGGGCTTAGTAGGGCGGGCAGCGGGTGGGGAGTAAGGAAACACCCTATAAAATGGAAGAGATGATTAGGAGGCAAGTTCTAGCGGACTGCATAATGTGGATTATTGGAATCACAGTTCATTCAGGCAGTTAGAGACAGCAGCATGAGATAACAATTTTGTAGTCGCATGTCTAGTTTACAAGATTTGTTCGTGGCTTGTTCTGATTTCTTGAATTTCAGCGGGGTCAACTGGTGGTGACGGAGTTGGGAGAGGAACGGGCAGGTGGCCCAAATAAAGCGACGTCCAGTGGGCTCTTGTTAAATTTGGTATCCAGGAGCAGCAGTTTGTTTCCAAATTTGGCAGGCCGGGATAAAGGGTCATGGAAAATGATTTCCAGCCGTTTTTATGAAGAGTGTTCAGGTGCATATAACATGAAAACCCACGCCAAGTGCCAACAGATAATTTATCCGCGAGTTTTATTTGTCACTAAAGTTTGGGTGAGGAGAGCTTCGGCAGGGATCGAAATGAAGCCAGAACGAAAGAGTGCACGTGGAGCACTAGTATTTGAAAGCTGTTATCACAACAGTGCCAGTGAGTGGGGCAGACCGAGTGCTGGTCACCCAAACAGAAGAACACCTTTGAGGGTGAACGCAGGAAGTGTAATCCGCCAACCTAGTTGCACCTGCATATCGCTGCAGCCGAGATACCTGCCTAATGTGCGCAGGCCAAAAGCGGTGAATTCAACCGCGCCCGGCACTAATGTGATAACGCCAGTATGCTCGGAAGATGGATGAAAGAATGCGAATATCCTGTAGGTGGGACGACCAGGTTTCACTGGATGGATAATCCAAGGCAGGATGAAGCTCTGGTATGCACAGTTGGAGGCCATTGTATATGATGAAGCAGATTCTATTGACCTTGAACGAAGAGAAAAGGAATGACCAGCGGTTTGGCATTGTTGCCAGCTGCGAATTAAGAAGCGATCAATTGTGTCAGCGGTTTAGAATGGAAGATTGCTGAGGCGCATAGATTAATCCATAAAAAGTATGAAGGTGATGACTGATGCTGTCCGCAGTCCATTTAAATAACTGTATCGATAGGTTTCCGGGCTGAACCAGCATGTGGATCACCTTCACACATAAGTAGAGGAAATCTATCCGGTAGTTTGGGGGCTTTGGGCAAGAACAACTGCAGCAGGTATGAATTACAAAATGGGCTATAAGGGACAGAGTAGCGCTAAGAACTGACTAAATTCACGGTGTACAAATCATGAATTATAATTTAATTAAGGAGGTCATAGCGTTTAAGCCCAAGAATTGTCCAGGACTAGGGGCTTGATGAATGTAGGCTGTCACAGGGGAGAATAAAATACCACTTGGGGTTTCTTGTTCACGGGGGAGAAGGATGTAGGTCCGAATTATCTAAGGTGAAAATGGGGTATTGGTAAGGAATGGAGAAGAAGAAATTCAAGGTGTCGACCTTGTTCCTGCTGGAGAGTGGTTTGGATTTGTCTGAGACACGGTGATTTAAAGGAGCGAAATTTATTTGCATAGTGAGAGGCAATGGTGATGAGTAAGGAATGAAGGTGGCAGTTGGAGTGGGTACTTCAAATACCGTGGCCAAGCAAGGATGCCTCAGCATTTTGGTGTGCTTGGGCAACCCTATACACAGTTAAGGCAATTTTGTTTGTGGATCCGGAGCTAGGTTTCTGAGGAGTTTTGATGTGTTTAAATGGACAGGGTACATCGGGGAGGAGTGAGGAAGATTTGTACACGTCAACGTGGTTTAGGCTTTTCCTGTGACGATCTGGGTAAGAAGATCTATTTCCTTCTTCCACGAAGAACAAGCTCGTACGTCGATGTGTTATTGGAAACCCAGTGCCGTTCTATATATGTGATACTCAGGTAAGCATGCGTGAATATGATAATTGGGAAATGTTACAGTAATTACTTTGCTTGTTTCTTTCTTAAATGCTATAGATGATGGTGATAGGATGCGCAACAGCTGGGGGAGTTTGTTCCATAAAAACAAATACTTAACAATAAAGAAATTCACTCTAGCGGACGTCTTTGGTACTGAAAGTGTAATAATGAACTCTGCATTTCAAAGAGAATATTGGAGTGGGTTTCTAACACGAGATGCCGAGTTGCAGATGTTCCCTATTAAAATATTATTGACGAGCACTGGATTTGCTCTTGTGCGTCGGAGCCACAAGGGACCCAATTTCAGCAACTTACAGCGATCCATGTAATTTAGGTTTACAGAGCAACCAATCAGCTGCTTGGTAGAGGTACGCTGGGCGTTTTTAATCGCTACTGTGTAGCACCGCCCCATGTTCGAGTAGACTAAAGATCAATACTCAAGAATGGGTCTGACATGGGTTCTAAAAAGGTGCAGCTTGCTTCCTTCAACCGAATGGTTAGGTGGAGCACCCACACCAGTCGATTTGCTGTCGCAACTTGTGTGACGGCATAGTCCGAGAAGTTTAATGTGCAAGAACAACTTAGGCCCAGTTCGCGAACCTGACAGCTAACATGGATGATCAGGTTGCTTAGTTTGAGTTCTCTTTGGGTATAACGCACTTGAACCCCATGATGCCGCATTTTTCAGCAGAGAAGTTTATCATTCAGCCAGTTGACCAGGAACTGAGTGACGCTAAATCTTGCGACATGTCGCTTATCGTGAACTCTAAGGTTTCAGGAGGAACGTGTAGATGATTTTGATGTCGTTGGCAAAGGAAAAAAGGGTCGTCATTTCGGATAACATGGAAGACCTCGTTGACATATAGAATAAAGAGTAGGGGGCTCAGTACGCTGCCTTGAACTACACCGCCGGTTACTAATCTAGGTTCGGATATGAAGCTTTTTACTTGAACTGGCTGCTTTCTGGATGGCAGATATGATAAAAACCGCGACAGAATTGGGTCGACGATGCCGTAAGATTTGATTTTTAACAACCTATGGTGGAACACTCGGTCAAAAGCCTTTGTATTGTTCAAAAAGGTTACTATAACTGACCTTCCGGTGTTCAAGGCCTTCGTGATATAATTCAAGTAGTCAGTTAGGCAAGTGGCACATGATTTTTAAGGAGAAAGCTATGCTGTCCGGTGTTAATAAGACTATGTTTCGGAAGATAAGCAATCAGGCTATCTTTTATTAAATGTTCTGTAATTCTGGATACTATAAGGATGTGGTTAACTGGGCGGTATTTGGGAAGGTTACAGCGTGTGCTCTTTTTTGAGCCGGAATGACCACAGAGGTTTCACACGGGGACGGAAAGGTGCAGCATTGAATAGGCAAATTTTAAAGATGTTTCCCAGTAATATTGAGATGTCGCTCCCATCCAGCGAGAAGACAACCGGGGGTAGTGGGTCAGGCTCACAGTGGAAGCCAATGTTGGTTTTTAACAGCAACTTCACTTGGGAGAAATGAGATTGTTTGGTACGATTCTGTAGTCAAGGAGGTAGGGGGAGTAGCAGGATTTATGTCAGTTGTCAGAGAAGATGCAAAGAAATCAACAAATGCCTCTGCAATTTCCTGTGAGTTGCTAGCATAAATGTCATTGTGAATGATGTATGGGACTCCAGTGGCTGAGGACCTAGAAAGGATAGCTCTGCGCTTTAGCAGTTTTGACAGTGTTGCGTTTGAGTTGAGCCGGTCTAAGGCTGGCAGCTCTTGCTTTTTGTTTCTGTGTCCAAAACCTCTTCTAGCGCTTTGGTTAGACGACTTATTTCCAAAAACAACGAAAACATTTTGATCCCATCAGCGCCTTGCTGGAGTTTGGCGAGTCTAATGTTTGTTCGGTCGCAAGAAGTTCCTTCACGAAGTGTGCGAGAATTATGAGACGGAGTAATTCCATCAAGGCGCTTGTGCAGGTTAGAATATAACCGGCCAGTGGCCACTTGCACTTGTCGTGTCAGAAAGGAAGAGTACCAACTTGAGTTTTGGACCATAATAGGTAAACGATTCCAAGCCGCACTGAAGTAAGGCCCTGGGTTTGGTGGCTGGTATCTATGTGGGAGGGGCAGTGTAAATGAGAATCTAGGAGTCAGATGATTACATCCGGATAAGTTAGCTTCAGTAGACGTTTTAACGTGTGTTAAGCCTATCGTAAATATCAAGTCAAGAATATTTCGGTTCCTTGTGGGGTCGGTTCTGTGTGGGGTTCAACCACCTTGATGAATACTTTCAAGGAGAGGGAGCAAGTAATTTGGGGCAGAAAGCGTGGACTGGCATATGCCAGGTGCGTCGAAGTCCACAGCGATCAGCTTGGGAACTGGTAGACACGAAGCAGTATTTAGCTTTCTGAAAGTTATCAAAAAATTATTTTGAAGAGAACTAAGGGGGTAGACGCATCCAATCAGAAGGCCTTCGTATCCGTTCTCGGCCCTGACCCAAACTACCTCGTGGATTCTGTTAAGCTTGGGGTCCTGACACAGTGCGACTGGTATGGATTCTCCGGCATAGACAGGGAAGCGACCTCCACGCTGTTTGGCGGCTTTTCCCAATAGATTTGTAATCAGGAATGCTTATGGCGATTTACGAGGTGTGACCATTTATTCGTCTCAGTAATTAGTATGAAATCAAGATCAAAAAATGCGAAGACTGATACAATAAATTTGTGTTATCGTGGGACCGGCATTTAATAAAAGTAGCGGAAAGTTTCCTTGAGAGCCCTTGCCAGTGATTATATCATGATTGGCGAAGTTCGGTCCCTCGTTTGTTGCAAGTCTTGAGGGAAACCATTAGTTGCAGGTCGGGAATGAAGTCGCAACTCGTCAGGGTTCGTCAGCCAACAAGTGGGCGCAGTCGCTGTGCTAAGCTGTCTGAAAGAATAGTAATAATAATAATGTATTTCTCCGTTTTGGAGAGGCATGCGCAAGGCAAGATCAAACTTTTACAAGGATGATGCACATGAAATGCGAATAATAGAAATCATAATGGATAAGGGGTAAGAGCAACCTTGAGTTATCGAAGAAGCACATTGGAAAGTGAAGTGAGATGCTGCAAAGCAATGGGGAAAGTACAAGCATGCGAGTGAAAAGCAAAGACTAGAAAACCAATTATACAGGACCAAAACAGAGTTTCCTGAGACTGTTTGCAAGCAGCGAACTACGAGTCATTTCGTGCTGAGAGCGGAAAAAGATTGTCTCAAAGTACCTGGAGGAAACTTGTGAAGCTTTGGATACGGAACTCCA
>LUCM01003402.1:0-74816 GCA_008360955.1 Fasciolopsis buskii
TTTGTGCCTTCTTCCCAGTGGAAATCGGGAGGCAGCTGAGCAGGGCTATGTTATTTATCTTAGCAGAAGTTTACATGGTCCTTCCCGGAACAGCACCCTAAGTAAATTGATGCTCAGTTCTTGTGGATTGGCGCTGATGGATGCTCCACAAAACATAGCCACTCTGTTTTACTGAAATCAGATTTTTCGAGGCGCAAACATCTCATCTGTTTCTTGTGGTGAGTTGTCAAAAGCTGTGAAGTGTTCGCGGCGCTGCCTAACGTGGGAAAAATGTTTGTCACCGGGGTTACTCATGGTTATTTTCGTTTCTGCTTCAGCTGCCCAATCTCTTGTTTTCGGTCTCTCGTGTTGCCTGGGCTCCCTTAACCTGTTAACTTTTGCGCATAGCGCCATCTCTCCTTTTGTCTATCCAATATAGCCCTACCTCCATCTCAAATGTGACAAGCAAAATATGAGAGGAAGGAGATTTATTTTCAAATTGATGGCCGTATGAACAATACGGCGAACCCACTGGCCTCCCCACCCACTGGTACCTTCTTTTCACCCAAGAAAGTCTACCATTTTACAGCAGTGTGCCATTATTACCAGCCCATTTTTCTCCTACTCATCCATTCCTGCCTTACCTCTCATGAACTTATCCCATCCTACTCTCCCTTGTAAGAACTTAGCTAGATTTGGTGCTCGAATACCAGAGCATTTAACGCAGAGGCAATCAAATAACAGCCGCTGGTCTCCTTGGAAATCCTTACCCAGATTGCCCCTCATAGTGTATAAAAACAATTAATACTGCCGCTATAATAGCTTACGGACCCCCTCAAATTTCCAACCCGTGCTACCAAATAAGATCAAACCTCCGACAGTAGAAATAACAGCAGAATCGACGTTCACTGTTGGGGTATATAAGAACTGTTTTCCCCACCTACGCAAACGTTTTATTTTCATAGCAAACTTCATTTAAGTTCGTCGATAACTGCATATGAACGCAACGAGCAAGCTTTTGAGTTCTGTACTCTCTATTTACATACCTTTTTATAGAATCGCATCCGTCACATAGTATGGCCTAATCTTGACTGCAGTAGAGATTTGCCTACTGGTTTGGACGGTTCAGGGTGTATTTTTCTAAGCTATGTTTTTAGGGGGGATGAGGGGATCAATTTGCCTGAGTCTATTTCAAATTTCGGAGGATGTTTGGGCGGTAAGTGATCATGAATAAGGATCTTGATGAATTGGAATCAGGACGAGGAGGCCTAATTACCTCTTATCCGAGGAGCTCGGCGTTCATTTTTTGGAGACCACTCTCCTCTCTGTAGCGGCATTTCGCCCGCCGTGGACCCAGTAGATAACCATAGGATGTTGACAGCAATGGTATTCTATCTTCTGATGAAGTCTCCGGTAATATGTTCGTTCTGGAACTGGAATAGAAGCATACAGGATTTATGCTGGATCTATTTTCGTAGTCACCTGCAATGACTGGGGTAGCGATACATGTACGCGTTCGATTTGGTTTTTTTAAACTTTTGCAGAGATGGACGGTCTGTAGTATTAAATACTATCATACTCGTTGGGTTTTCGTTGCTCTTACGTGATTCAGACGACTGTGAGTCAATGGAAGGCTAATCGTGGCAAAATTTTATAAAGAGGATCTAAAGGTGCCTTAATAGGGTGGGAGATTGGAACCAGCCTGAAGATGAATGATACTCTGATGTCAGCTGGGTAACAGCGCGGGTCAGTGGTTTCTCCAAGACATTGAACCTTTTAATTATTTCACTAAATGCATCAACCGGCGTGGCCGAGCAGTTGGGTCTTTTTATTTTGGCAGCACCTTCGCTCGTCAGCTTTTCAGATAGTGATTTTCACAGGGTTGCCATTTGGCGTGGCGTTGCAGTGCTCTTTGAAATGCAAGCCTAAATCTTTCATATTGTAAACCCCGCAGTCTTGGGCTTAAGTAACTGATGCCACCAGCAGATTTCTAAAAACAGTGAAATACGACAGGGTACGGACGGTATAGCTTAAGTAATGTTCAAACTGCATAAGCCATAGGGTGTCTGATGTCACTTATAAAATGAACTAGCTACCTTGAGTGGGTTGCCAAGGACTTCTACTGCAATGAGGAGGTATTAGTGACCCTCAATCTCCCACTAGTTAACCCGGGATAGTTTCTGCATACCCTCAGCTAGAAACGGAGAGGGCAAAGCTGAAATGGACAGAAATTGCTATGAACATTCACTGTGTCAAATATACTTGCCCTCCAGTCCTAAGATGACACATTTCCTCCAGGACTATGAAACCTCACAGTACGCCAAGGAATCAATTGTTCGTTGCAGTGCAGTTTAAATTAGAACATGCATTCTTTTAACCATTATCTCTGTTAATCCCTATCTGTCACTTGTTAGCCACACGACATATTGTTTTGTTTGCAAACCTGTGTTTATGTGCCCACAAAAACAGTCGTCCGCGTTTCCACTTAAAAATACCGCTTCGGTTCTCCGATGCTCAATTCCACGACTCCACCTCTTTTGCTTCCATCCTGGAAAAGCTTCAATTGGTGGCCCAACCAACCGTTAAACGAGGGTTGCGTCATCGATACAAGGAAGACCGATTCAACGGAGGGTTAATCATATGCAATTCTGCAATCCGTTGTCGAAAGAACGGAGTAGTGATAGCAGGAGTTTGATAGATAAAAATGAATCCATGCGACTATTTCCAACCACTTCCTTGCCCGGTGTGGACGGATTTTGGTGAGCGTTGCAATGTAGGGCTAAGTCAAATCCTCCAAAAATTGCTCTTCTATCAGAACTGGCAAGCGTGATGCTTATTCTCACGTAAGGTTTTGTTCTTCTGAATGCATTTTTGCTGGCAATCACCGCAGTGATTTAAAATGCACTGTTTTAGGAAACCTTGAATAACGTGCACATTTCTGCACATTGACTAATACTATGGGTTTGAATCCCTAATATTAATAATGGTGCATATTTCTCGATTTGCGAGAAGCAAATGCAAGACAAGATCTCATATTTAAGGACCGTTTGTGGAAGCATATCAGTTTGATTTATAATTTACCATCGTGTTATTTGCCAATCACTTGTCTTTTGGTTTCGTGACTGAAACGTTGGCTATGCATTGCTGAAGCGCCGTTTGAAGCTCCACCATAAGGCACACACAGCTTCATGCACTCACGAATTCAGACCAATCGGGCAACGGACCCCCGCTGTTGGTGCCGATTATACTGCTGTTTGACAGTCTGCAACAAGGGAAGTAAGCCTGACAAAATCAAGACCGTTCGATTACTCGGGTGCACAGGGAAACTGCCAGAACCATCAACATGTTGATTACTGAAGGATACCGTGGGCGCTCATCCATCCAGTAGAGTACGTTTGAAATCTTTTCTTCACTTTTTCATCAACGGGGGACCATATTAACAGTGTTTGTGCTTTTCGTATTAATAATCCATGTGTCGGAAGATGTTGCAGGACCCCGTTGTTAAGGAAATTATGCGATTAACAGGCGTAGATTTAAGTGGAAACGCACCAATCCACGGATAAGATATTAAAACTGAGACGGTCTGTGGGCGCAGCGGACTCGCTTTTCGGCACCAACGACGCTTCATCGGCAAAAAATATCATAGACTTCGAGAAGTCAGAAAACGTTCTCCATTATCCCGAAACGCATTTTGGCATGGTGAGCCATTTGTAAAAATAGACCATTTGCAGGTACATCAAAACCCGCGCAAAGTACACTCACGTCAACTGTCTGCCGTAAGGGGGCTGGGTCTTTTTGCTGATTAGAGGGCTAAATTTGAGCAGCCATCTGAGGCCACAAGTTGAAAGTCTCTAGCTAGAATAATTGATAAACATCCGGATTTAAAACAGGATGAAGGACGTCAAAGGGACATCGTGGTCCTCTGAAGAGGGAGACTGAAATATCGCGAAGCTTGTTAAACGTGGATTTATCAATGCCATGGACCATGGAATCTAAAGACGGTCAAATAAATTTGCAATATACATAGCTCTATTTTCTATTATGTTATGTTACTGCAGGAGTGATATGGTTTTATAGTGCGATCTAAATGCCATGAGTGGCAATAACGACTGAATATACGTAAGCATATCCGTGGTGATTCTTACACATATTTTGGGCTCATAATGTGAGCACAAACTTGCATGGAGTGCCAGGTGTACCTTTTGTTTATTTGTACTAAGACTGAAAAAGATAACTACATGTATTTATGGTGCCCATAACATTACCCTCTATTCCGTTTAAATTATAGGAATAATGCGAAGAATGAGGATTGATCCGGAGTATATTCTAAAAATGTGCAGCCGTCATTTTTCACTAAGCATCCTTTCGACTTCTCCTGGAGGTAAATCACTGCCGCTCCTATGTTGTCTGCTTTCACGGTGCCTGGAGAGGGAAGAAGTAAGGCAGTGGATGCTTCTGCAAAAACGTTTTTTTGCTGTGGTGCACCTGGAAGGCTTTGGCAGTTTAAGATTTCGTACAGAGGCGAATCTCACATGTGTATATAAAAATGCATGCACGTCACATAAGTGTTTGCATATGTACCTATCTATATATTTACGCATAGGATTTCTCTGGCTATTACGTCTGCCCACAAACTGCATTTACACTTGTGGTTATCCCTAAGTATACAGTTGGCACATGAAAACACGACATGCTTTTTCTGATATCAATATTTCTGTTTTCCAAGCAACTGGTTTGACTAGATATATAAACGATAAACTGCCAAAAAAGCGTTAGAATTCAAACACTGTCCACAGTCTAGGTACTCTCGGTCCGTCAAAATAATCACCGCTGTTTTTTGACACAATATGTAAGATATCGCAACCTGGCTATTTACTGGATACGTGGTCAGCAAAAAGGGTTTGGTTAAAACGAAACGACGTTTTATAATAGACCACAGGCTATGTGCCGCTGTGATATCGTGCCCCGCGAGTGCTTAAGTCTTGTTCTTCAGTGTATGCATAGACCAACCAGAATTGGCAGCATAACACCCAACACAGCAATAAAATGGTTCACCATCAACCTATCGCTGCCCAGTTTGGCCTCACTTGGGAGTGAAGAGGGTTTGTTGCTTTGGAGGATACTTATCGGTAATTTCTTTCCAAAAGCTTTACCGCCACTACACAAAACACAGATTTGTATCTTACGACAGCCGCAAGATTTAGTAGTGAGGAATTGTCCAGTTCAAAGGCGTCCCTAATGGAGTTAGTAAATACTGAGGTGAAATGTGCTGCGTTATTTCCGGAGGACTATAGGGTTGTCTAAAGCCCCAACTGGGCAATTGTTTTTCAGAGTTTTGCTCCATTAGATGATTCAATCCGACCACCTGTTTTGATCTTTATTTCTCCTCTACTTTCCCTTTACTGGTTTCCATTATCCGCCGATGGAACCTGGAGACAGTTTGATAGGAATATTAATTACCGCTGACATTGAAAATCTATACGATATTATTTGCTTGTTTTGAAGTGTTGAGGTGTCGCTGAGGCTTGAAGCCTATAAGAGTAATGGTTTGTTGGCCTCTACCGTGTTTTCCGTTCTGCCCTCTTTTCTAACTTTCTGAAATGGCGAGTCTCACATGAAAAGGATCTCGGGTACAGAGGGCCCAGTCTCTTAACTGAAAATGATGGGCAGTCCTGAAATTTGCTAATAGTGCTGCCAGAAACTGTGCAATATAATCAGAGCTTGACATTAAAATTTATTTGAAGTGTCACACTGGCCTAAACGGTGATGTGTGTTCTTTAATGATTTTGGCTTCCTTGTCTCCAAAAGCACCACTAAATCGGCAAAACTTAATCTATCCACCAGGCCGAAAATGCCTTTCGTCCATTCCTTTACCTTTCAGGTAAAACTCCGTTGAGAAAACCTGGATCAGGCCACTATATAATGCCATGAATAACTTGTACGAACACAATGAAATCTTGGCATCTACAACCTGTTTGCTACCTCGAACGCTGGGGGATAGGTTTAGAATTCTCTGGCATTTGAGCCGATAAAGTTCCTCCTCCATTTCCATATTATCCGTTGATTGGTTTTATCCAGCTTGCTCTAGTTGGCAATCTGCACGTTACGATCTACTACAAACATTCCCGCCACTGGAAGTTCGTGGTTGTCTGGTGACAAAGCAGTGGTCATTGACCCTCGAATCGATATCGCTAGCTCCTGGAACACGCCATTTCTGGGTTACTGGAAACCTTGAGACACTGGAGTGTTGTTTAAGTTTGCGGCCAAAACTGTTTTTCCTGGATTTACTGTTTTTTCTTTAAGTCTGGCTGAGTGAGCAGTATGCTAGAGAAAGAGAGGGCGGACGAAGAGAACTGCGCCAAGCTGACGCTGGGATACTTCACAGCATAGACTTTGCCAAACTAAGCGATCAATGAACCGTCAATTTGGGGTATGTAAAATTGTTCTGTTAATATGATTTCACTGCAGGCTGGCATGGCTGAATCTTTTTAGAAGTTTACTCGTGAGGCCTGGGGAAACTCCAGGTTTTCCCGAAAACAACATTGCTTGCTCAGTAATGTACACAGATATATTGCCCCGTGGGTGAAAGGCAGCTTGTAAATATGCAAGGTACTGGTTTAAATAACTATTCGGTGTGCTTTCGCAGTATTAGAGGACAGTAGAACACGAGACGCCCCCTTCTTAACCCCACGTGAAGCATTGATGCGTCACAAATTGCTCACCGTAATTGCACCCCAGTGAAGATTCTAGAAGAATATAACAAGCGACCGATCCTCCAAAGGATGCTGTTGGGCTTTCGAAATCCCCTCTGGTATTTGTCGGTCTTGAGCCAAGTCTGTGTGCACCACCTGATCGTCGTTCGCTGAAAGAGGGAAGCTCATCAGGAAAAAACAATAACCAGCGCAAATTACTCGGCAAAGTCCCACGGTCTGCTAGATGCATGATTAAGGTTTGCAGAAATATCTAGAAGTAACAAAAATTTTTATGCTATCAAAAACTTCAGGAAGACGAAAAATGATACAGTAAATTGGCACAGAACAAATAGAAGGTACATATAGGTGAGCGGAACTCTTGAGTCATATTTAGTCTGTTGTGCGTGTTCTCCAAACCACTTGTGATTCTAAAGTCGACGAAGGAGAAGTAAACGACACCAGCATAAGGCCAAAAGAAGCAAATTGTTTTTGGAGAGCGAAAGAGGACGGCAGCGGGAGGTGGAAATGGAGTTCAATGAGACTGAAAAAGGAATAATCAAGAGACTGTTCAATTTGTGCCGGCCAGGAAGCTTGGAAATTGGAGATGAATGACTGCAGGCTACATTTCAAGGACCTAGAATTTTCAGGTTGCAATGAGGATTGTTTGAAGAAAAACGCTCGGTGGGGACAGAAACTAAAATGAAATTTAAATTTTCAGTGTGATTATTGGGGGCAAGGAAGCCGAATGAAAGAAGTACTGGATGTGCCATCGTTAGGTCCAAACCACGGGATTTATTGAATATCGTCCCAGTTAGGGATGGTGACTGAACAGGATTATTGGCTGGACGGGAAATGTGGGACAAGGTAGCGTGCAAACAGGAATAAGAGACTTGTCACAACAGTGTTTTAGTGGGTATAACTATGCGCGGATACTCAATCTAAGAAACGCCTTAAGGAGGTGACTTCGGGCAACTTGACACGCCGGTTCAGTTGCAGACCCGTCGCTGGAGTCCAGCTAGGCTCGAAGTGCTCTAATAATAGAAGCGGATCTGATAGCATTCCATGCTGTTGTGATTGACGGCAGTTTATGTGATAGTTAGAAGAGAAAATTTGTAGATGTTATAGGTGGAACGACATTGACTGCAGCGAATCCAGCCGGGTAAGAGGAAACACGGGTGACCAGATCATGGGAAGTTTGTCAAGCTCTTAAAGGAATAATCTGGTTCGGAATACAGGCGGAGACGAGCATTTCTTTATCCTTGGTGCCAGCTGCGTATTAGGAATCGAACAAAGGTAGTCATTTTGAAGAGAAGACAAAAGTATGCGTGTGCATTTATAAAACAAGCCACGAGCTAAATGTGAAGACTGGTGCAATTGGTCAGCCCGGAAGTTCAAGTGTAAACAAGCGCATGGATAGGACTATAAAAGGTGTCAATCCGTTACTTATATGACTTATCCAAGAAGCTTTAATATTTAAGAAGACAGGCGAAGAAACAGAAGGACGTGAAACGATGATGGCAAGCATAATTAGGATGGAGATCAAGACAATCGTCCGCATGGACATGCCTTGGCTCAGAGGGAGAAATAATGGTTTATGAACTTAGATCTGAATAGGTAAGCAAAATAAACTGCCAGAATGTTGCGAATAGGAGGGTTGGCTGTAGGTTTCCATAGGAAACGGAGGGGGTGGGGCTCTTCGGAAGCCTATGGATACCTTATGTTGACTGATTTAAAGAGATGTCCGAATGAATGAAAATGATGAGGGGGAAACTTAAATGATTTAAAACAGAGGGAAACAGAGATGCGAAACAGGTTGCATCCTGTGGCAGTCGTTAAGATTAGTTAAAATAAAAATGATGCTTAGCGAAATTTATTCGTTGCGGGGACAAACAGCAAGAAATTGGGATGTGAGTGTAGGTGTTTACAGAAAGTGCCTAACTTGTTGGGGAATTTCGGCTTGGTTTACAATCCCGCTAAGAGCTTTCAAATGCAGCATTTGCTATTTGTGGGTTGGTGTTGAGTGAGAAGTTGTGGCAACCTAGGGCGTCAGCACTTGTTGAAATTTATACATGTTCGGCACGAAGAGAGTACACTTGCGCAAAATACATCTGTCAAGACGGAATGATCAAGAAACTGGTCGGGGAGTACTGACAAGTAGCGTGTGTTTAGGCTTATCAGTTTTACCTACTTGTTCAGATCAACCCTTCGGAAGACCTGCGTTTTCTACCCTGTTCCATTTTTGCGCCAACTTGTATCGAGAGCTATGCAAGTTTTCTAACCCTATGTCGTTCTATTTGTGAACGTGTCAAAGCCGGATGTACTCCAATTATGCAACATTATAACTTCCCTTGGCCAGATCGAATGAGTTGTGATCAGTTCCCGGAGTATAACAACCCGGACGGAGTGCTGTGCATGGAACGAAATCTTACTAAGCACGTGAGTCAACCGGCGGCCGGAAAGAAGATCGAAGTGGGACGGAAGACTCCTGTCTCGGCTGACATTCACGCGAAGTGGGCAACTGAGCAAATCCGTCCTACGGAAACAGGGGATAAATGGCTTGGGAAGCTAAATGTGTAAACAAGCCAAAAACTGCTCAAACAAGCAGCACAGAATAGAACAGTTCGTAATTGGATTAGGACAGACCCTGGGATTAGACTGGCATGCCAGTGCAAATGCATGCCAACCGTGCTTGACACCGATCAGTAATCTGAAGGAAAACGGGACTCCACTTATCGGGACTGTTCACTTCCCTGCAGAAGTTTACACTATGGCAAGGATCTACCCGATGGATTCACCACCTACTGGTTAGCGCTGTGGTCAACGTTGTGTGCAATTTCAACGTTGCTGACCATCCTTATGTTCGTGTTAGATTCCTATCGATTTCAGTATCCGGAACTGTCTATCATTTACTCACCTACTTGTTATTTCATGATCTCCATTGGCTAAATCATACGACTAATTGTGGGCCATGAGTCGGTGTCATGTGATAATACGGCCACTAATATAACCTCGTCTGTCTCGACAACTTCAGCAACCATTACAGTAGATTCAAAACTGGAAACCGGTTATTCGTCTTTGTTAGCCACAGTTACAGCTGGTATTCTTGTTTGTCGGTGTAATCTTTCTCCTGGCCGGATTCGTTGCCTTATTTCGTATTCGTGGAGCACTTAAGTTACAACGAATCGGAATGAACAAAACCGACCGGCTGGAGACATTGATGCTTCGGATTGGAATTTTCGGTGCGCTCTACACAATCCCCAATGTAATCGCTCTTGTTTGTATGGGTTATGAGTTACGTAATTCTCATATCTGGCAACTAGGCCAAATGCGTCGTTGTGCCTACGAGACCACAAAAGCTGCCGTTCGTGAACATGCACTGAATCCGTTGCCCGAATGGATTCTTCTCAGACCGGATTACATCATGTTTCCGGTGAAACATTTTATGAGCCTCATAATTGGTGTAACTTCCAGATTTTGGATATGGTCTTACAAGACGCTGAACTCATGGCGACTGCTTTGTCGCGGCCGATATTGTTCTGCGGGTGTTGGTCGAAGCAGTCATAGTGGCACTATGCAACTGCTGACAACTACGACAAATGCTGCGGACCCAAATTTTTCGAGCAAGCAAAATCCCGTCCCGTGGTCTGTACTTCCTTCGGCTGCGTCAACACGTTAAACAAACATTCATTCTGGCAATGTGATCGACCTGCATGAAAAACGAACCAAACCAATTAGACGCAACGTGCAGAACAGCCACAGAATTTTCAGTCAGGAACGAAAGATCATACTAATACAATCAACTCATACCCAGTAGCCATGCCTTTGCCACCAGTTTCTCCTGGCAACGAGGCGTACTTTTATGATCGTATAAATCAAAATGTAACAACACCATCAATGATTGATCAACGAGTCTTCAAAGTTTATTCGGTCCAATCGGACGGAAGTCAAACTCTACTGTCACCGTACACGGATACCTCGGATGATGGGACAGCTGACGGTTCAACTGGAACGTCAAAAAATTCCAACTTGTTAATACATCCAAGCATGTCATTAGCCGGTGGATTTCACAGTCCCGGAAAAATGATAATAGGTCCGACCAACTGGTCAGCTTTGTCCAGCAGTGGGATTAGCAGTGGTCTTAAAATGATTGGTCAAAGTCCACTGGGAAAAGAGGTGGACAGCACCCTCGTGGGTGGATAGATTTCCAGCAAACTAGAAAACCGTGTGACAAACCGGTCGATATTGCCAAATCATTTCACTAATTTGGTCAAATTGCCGGATAATTCTCCCCAAGAATTGTTATCAGGAGAACAGTGCTGGAAAAGCAAATCAAAAAATCCGTTATCCAGTTTGTTCAATAATTTCTCAGTCCAGAACTGTCATCCGATCAGTGGACCAAACCAGAATATCAAACAGCCTCACACGACCGACTATCAAAGCTACTACAGTTCCGCGTCTGTCGATCCAGAATCGACTAGAACTTCGAGGGCCGATGGTACTGAAACAATCTTGCCAAAATCCTACGTGCATTTTAGCTCATCGAAGGATTCTCACCAAACAGGTCGGCCCGCGGATTCCGCACGATTAAGACAGCACTCGGTCTCCAACGGGAACCAGTTTTGATCAACACCCACCTCAACCAATCGATCAGGAGCTGTGCAAAAGCCCGGCATATTGAAGGTGTGAATTTCAATCAACTAATCATTTTGAACTACCATTGCTTGATTGACTTGTGCAAACAAAAGGCAGGATATTCTGAATCCGAAAAGCAGAATTCTACCCACTCAGCAGAGCCGCACAAAACTGGGACGAAAATGGATGACTTCCCCTGGTTGTCGAATCAAAGTATCCAATAGCTGTAACTATATGACAATTGTCAACCGCATTGCAAATCCCTGATGGTTCCCAACAAATCAGACCTCCATTTCACCTGTAAATAAACACTTAATGTTCCATTCTTTCCATCTTTCAGCATATCGTGGTATTCTCGTTTACAGCCGTCCTCTATGCCAACTTTGACTAGTACCTCCTGTTGTAATTTCATAACTAACAACTAGCATCATCTTCATCTGCCTCACCACCGAAAAACGTTGGATTTTTTACTATCATTACTAAGTGTCTGTACGTCTATGCATGTAGATACGTCAGCGTACACACCAAAGATGTCGAAAACACGAGTGAATCTTAGTTGCGGGTTCAATCTGTGGGTCACCACAAAGGTGATTTATGCAACTTTATAAATGATACCTCTTAAGTTTTCTGAAACATCGGTGCTGACCTCAGGGTTAATAAAACTTATGACAAGACGAAAAACAGGACAAGATTTGGTCCATTATGCCATAGCCTTTTATATTTGCCAGATGTTTCTGATGGAAAACTAGGCCAAAGACTTAAGTCATTCCAAGAAAAAATACCATGAAGTCTTCACCTTCGTCCACAGAATTTGGTACGAAGCTGATGAGGTCAGCCATATAGGAGCCACACGACATCCTTTAAGGAAAACTCTATCGGCAAGCAGTGATAGGACCTTGGCTCAATAGAAACAACGTCATTTCTCTTTTAGTCATTATTTCCATAATGCATGAGGTAACTGGGGAGTGACCAACGGAGCTGTCTGTAGGAGGGTTCTGTCGCAAACCTCCTGTGAGTCGGAACGACGACAGAGGTCTTCCGTTGTCGAGAAGAGGCGGAGAGTTTTACCATGTTGGATGAAGTATAGGGCCATCCGTGCCTCCGAATGCACAACTTGCTGGCGGTAAGCCGCCCAGTACTGGTTGGAATGAGTGCTCTGATTTGGATAGAAGTGTCTAAGTGTCGTTTGGGTGAAAGAAAGTGTGGGAAAAGGATCAGGAAGACACCGATGAGCGTAGTTAAGGAAGAAATGTCGTCCTGCGTAATACTGGAGGAGAAATATACATTGATTGCTTATGATTTTATTCTAAAGCTATGTCCATGTATGTGCTAGTATTGACGAGAGAATTATTTCTAGGGGAGAAGCCGAAGTTATTTGGGACAGAGCTCTAAAGCTGTTGATGAAACTTAGTGGTTCAACTTAATTGTTTATTTTGGCAAAGAGATGTTACCGTGGCAAATATATAGTTTGTTTACGAAGACAAGGCATACCAAATAGTTGTTTCACACCTAGTTGGCTTCAGAGGATTTTTCTCTTTAAGATAGTGTAAGTCATTCATTTTTCTCTTCTGTGGAGGCCCTGTGCATCATCCTTGTAAAACTTTGATCTTCATTTACGCGTGCTTCACGCAAATGGAGAAATATACATTAATATTATTATTAGTGATAACTTATAGAGTCGTTCGGCTAAGGTAAGAAACTAAAAGTCACTGGCATATCAAGGGCCTTGACGGTAAGTGTAAGTTAAAAACAAGCAGTGCGCAGTCAGCGATCTGACGGTTTCGACAATGCAGTTAATCTCAGAAATGAAGTCGTTGAGGGCAACTGGAAACACCCTATTTATGCCTATCATTGGCGGCCGCATACGAACGCTTCTGTTAGGCCACGGAATGCCACTCGAACTAAGTGGAATGCTTCGGATTATTTGGCGGGCCTTTATATGAAGTGCAAAGAATAACGATTCAATTAAAGGATTTTGAGTCCGCGATAACAAGTGATTCACTACCTGAAATGCAACGTAGGTTTTTAGGAGGGGTTGGGAGGTTGACCGCCAAAAACCAGTTGTAGTTCCATCAAAAGTGCAGAACGAAAGGACGGTATGCCGGATTGGTCGGGTTCTTGCAACGAAATCGTCGGATCAGACGATGCCTCGGTAGCAAGAGGGTGGAGGCCCTCTTCCGTTCCTAAGGTGAAAGTGCAAATTCTGTGTGTGACCACGAATCTCATTTCTATCAAACTCAAGGGGAGAAAATGAGGCGTTTTCATGTCAACCATCTTCAGCAGCCATACAACTCACACATTGTCCTCTCCAAACACAGCTGGCTTTATATTGGCTAGCCCCCTTTGAATTCGCACACTGATCCCAAATCGGCCACATTCTGAGGTAGCTTGTTCCAGCCACTCACTAATCGCATGGCAAAAGATTTCCATCTTTCACATTCGTTTTTCCGTTACCCTTAGTGTTTCGTTCTCTCTTATCTGGGACAGGACCCCACGGTGACCCTGTATCTCAGCCAGGCCCTTACCGATCTTGGAGGCCTATGGTAAGCATCCTTCTTCTCTATGTCTTCTCAGGGAGTACAAGCCAAGCGCTCTCAGCCCCTGCCCATATCCCATGTGCTCAAGTGTCCAAACGAAGGTATAAAAACACGCTATACCTTTCTGGCATTTCCTATCTCTTACCAAATATGGTTTCAATATCCGGACAAAGTATTCCAAGTACGGTCAAACAAATGCCCTGGACAGTGGCGGAAGAACCTCGGGTCACCTAGGTCCTATGGTTCTCTTAAGTTGTTACAATGCGCACCATGTCTTCTTGGTTGCTTTCTGACGCTGCGCACTAGGATTGAAGTCCGCACCCTTGGTTGCTGTGTTTGCTCCATCGCGACCTAATGCCCAGGTGGACCCATGTGGTCATAAAGGTTAGCTTCTATTTTTATGAACCCTTGGCACTTGCCCAAGTTCAACGGAAGGTGCCAATGTATCGACTGCTTGTGAACTTTGTCCAGATTCCTCAGGATGGGATCAGTGTCTGGTTTCGGTAATAGTTCGGTGTCGTCAGCAAATACAAAACATTGACTTTCCAATGCGCTAATTATGTTGCTGCTATAAATTGTGATGAGCATTGGTCTCGAGAAATACTTCCTTGGCACCTCGATGAACAGTAGCCCTATGTTCGGTAGACAGTTCCGTTTAATTTTTACGGGAAATAAATGGCTGCAAAGGTCAAACGATTTTCTATGTCCGTGTGTTATCAGTGGGCTTATTTGGTTTTCAACACTGCGCGGCATCTAAATTTTCGTGTTTTCTGAAAGGCACATTTATTTTGCTTAATACTTTTGAGCGGCCAGAGATTTCGTTGTTATTTACTAAAATTAGAGTGCACTTATGTCATTGTTGTTTTGTCTGCATTAACCCTGGCTTTGGAGATAATTAATCTCGTTTGCAGAATGTTAGTATAGAAAAACAGCTTATCCTTCACATGCAAGTACGGCAACACTGTGGGCGTTTCAAAACGGGTTTTTTGATGTCAAGCGAAACACCTTGAGTAAAGGGATACTAAATCGCCTTCTACTCATCACGATCCATTTCTATCTCAAAATTTCTGGCGTCTCAACGGCATTTCCAGACAACTTACTCCATTCATTTTCCAATTTCTTACTAAAGACCCGCGCACTTGTTTTCAGCCAAGAATGAAGCTTCACCAGTATATCTCCATTCCCTCGATTCCGATTTGGAGGTCATCGTGGCAGATGGTTCCGGAGACACCGGACTACCACAAATATCGCAATCAGATTTTCCCCTGTCAACCAGAACCCTTCGAGCATTATTGGCTTTTGTTTAGGTTCGGACCTGAGCAGAACACTTAATATCAATCATTCTGATTGTCCAGTATGTCGCACCAAAACCTCTTGCAATTTAACGATAATTCGTCAACAGAAGAAAGACTGCCTCCCCCGATATTGGTATGATTTCACTGAAGTTTGCAATACAGCTCCAGCATTCGGTTTTCCATCATCTGTCGGCAAAAATTGTTTGCAACCACCGCTTCAGGCCGTCGCTTTCTACGCCCTGATAAGGTCGCATCGTTGACCGATTTCCTCCGGAAGACTGAAACTCATGTGTCGTTCAGACTTCAGTGGAAGTTGTTCGCTGGTCTTAGTTTAGTTGCCTCTTCAAAAAGCTCGTTTCAGCAAATTGCCACCTCCACCGCAGAGGAATTAGTGGCAGATCTTGTTATTACAGATTTCTTTCGTGGTTCATCACCGTCCGGTAATGTTTCATTCCCTATTAGCTGGGACGAGCTCCGTAGGCTGTTGGGATTTATCAGATTTCATATTTCTTGAAAATCGCTCCGTCCAGCGTATACTCTGTTGGTCCTGAACCTTCAGCTTAAACAATTAGTCCAAACGTCAACATTCATATACTCACAGAAACACGCTTCACTAAATTTCTCGTTCACTAAGTGGTCTTCTTGTTCTCTGACATTCTTGGTGGCCTGGAATTCCGCTGAATTTGTAGCCGGAGAAAATAAGCTGTGAGTTTCCCATAGGTACCGGCTTCGACCCTTTATGGGTATCTCAGTGGACTCGAAGTAACAAAGACATCACGAGGAGGTTGGCACACTTTTCGATTAACTTTTCTCTTGTTTACTGTTATTTGTTAAAATAGGATGCAAGCATCAGAAAAGTTGTCGAAGATAACGCGCAACTAATGAGAAAAAGAATGACGAAAACAGATATGGAAATAGACAACAGAAAATACATATAAGGATGGGAGTATACAGCTGCAGGGAGAGAAAAATAGGAGTGAATGAAGAAATAAAAAGGCAAGTAAACATTGGATGCAGATAATTTCCATGGTAATTAAATTTAGAATATCAAAAGTGGAAAAGTACTGGGTAAAATGAGAAGTGATGCACTAATAGAAAAGGAAGCAATTTGCTTCTCTCCGTTCAATTTAAATCCGTCTGTACTATATCCTAAAATTATCTTTGAATCAATGAATAATCCGGCAGCCAAAACAATGACACGAAGAAGACGGAACTCTTAGAGATAATTTTCAGTCCGAAAAAAATATCAGAATAATTCTGGCTCTGGGTCAATTCTATCATAAGACAAATGAAGTTAAATGAACTGGACGGGTTTGCCTTGCTACTTCCTGAGCGAAGCCGAATTGCTCAGCGTATAGACAACGTTAACCTAGAAACAATTCAGGCCGCAGCAATGCTACAACTGCATTACTACTGCTCGCGCCAAACTACATCCTCGACGGCAATCGTTAAGCCAAGAGCTGGCTACGATATACCTAGAGACAGAGGTGTGCATCTTGGTTGATCGTTAGTGCTGATGGGAGAGTTCCCGTGCAATTCAGTTTAAAAAGCATAGATGCTCGTAAAAGTTTACATGGGGATGGTTTAAAGACCGGGTCATTGCTGGAAAACGGTTTGGGTGGCGACATATTCCGTGACTGTCAACTTTCATTTTCACCGTGTCAGTGCTAGCCGGGACTTAAGGGACTAAATTAGAAGAAACCGGGCGTCATGTAACATTGATAATCTGAATACGGATCTCGCTGTGGTCACTTATGCAACACTTACTCGGTTCTGTACGGTTCTAGCATTGCCAACCCAGAATTCTTACCAGTAAAATCGAATAGAAAATGATATGAGGCTGAATGCTTTTGATTGAAGGGTGTCACGTTTGAGATACTGGTACAGCCCCGTAAAAATAGTGAGACTCAGTATGCTTGTTATATTAGAAAAGTGAAAGAAGATAGATTTAATTTAAGTCTTTGCAATCAGAGCGGGGATAAGCATGGATGATGAACCACCATGGGACACGATGGGCTCAACCTTGCAAGAGGTTCTAATCGACGTTAGGAAGACAGAGCAGTTTAACTGAAAAAAATAATAGGAGACAATACGGTCCACAGAGTAGGCCACAGCGTATAATGGAGTTTATTGTTCAAAGTCAAGGTCAGTGCAACTGTACCAGCAGTCGCAAAGGCCGTAGTTTGCTGGTACGTAGCTAAGAAAACAAGCGGATCCATGCCGAATCTACGGCAAAATGTGGACAATTCCTTGCTGTCACTTTACCTTGATGAGAGCAGGTTGATGAACTGAATACGGGAAATCATTTTCACTGGCGTGATTAATGCAGTGACCAATTGGAGTCGAAGGAAGACCATCATCAGGTTCATGAGCATGGCTTTAGTTAGCAAATTCAATATGAAGCAGCACACAGTCAGAGTTGGACTGTCGGACTGGGAACCATTGAATCTCTCCGATCGGCGCTATTCGTCAGAATGGTTGGTGGTAAATGAAAATGGAAAACACCGTCATTTATGTCGTGACTAATCAGTAGTTGACTAAGGCCCTTTTTCGAATCAAATGACTACTAAAGGTTCACCTTATAATAATTTCTAGCTTAAAATTTGAATCGCATCAACCTGACAAAAACATGCGTTGATTTGCCTGGCTACCTCACAGGATTGTTTACCCAGAAATAAAGAGAAGACTAATGCAAGAACGCAACCCACTGCAACACTAAGCCCTATCGCCTATTGTCTGTTCTTTTAAATTGGCTGTTTTTGATGTCCGCACGCTCAACCAGATAAGGCACCAAACTGTCCTAGCCAGCACTCTTGAAACTTTCAAAATAAATGAAGGTTGTATCAGAAGAACACATACCAGACCCCACGTGAGGAATTATTTTCCATAGCCCTGAAACAACCTCATCCTCTCGATTCACTCTTCAAGCGCTTGTAATAAGGCGGGCGTTTGGGTCGTTCTGAACAAAAAAACTGAGTGTGCACCGCTAGGATGGATCCCAATTAACACTCATTTGCGTGCAGTTCGGATGGAGAGTATTGTTTGCCTCAAGAGCAGCCGACTGAAGCGTCGTTATCTGTTTGCCCTATCTGTGTATGTACCCAACGACTGCAGCTCCTCTAGAGCCAAAGACGACTTCTACCAAGATCTATTCCAATTACCTCAAAGTGTGTGTTCGTCGGACGTTGTGGTCACCGCAACCACTCGGCTATTTTGCGGAAGTACATCGGTAGATCAGAGGTCCATTTTTGACCCACCCAATCGCAGACGGCAATTGCTCGATTCAAGTTTGTACCAACCACAGATTGTTTCTGGAGAACAAAATCTTTTTCCATGTGAAACGACATCAGCTCGTCTGGATTCAGACTGACCATATTGTCTTCAGACATTGATGATGTGGGTTAGGCAAAGGTTGTCGATCATTCTTATTCACACCTGTAAACTGAAATCAGGCCTCAGTCGGTGATCCCTTCCATTTGTGCCTATCTTGCGGCAAAACCATAACGCAAACTAACTGTGTTACACAGCTGCTAAACAATAATCGCCAACTTCAATTCCGGTGGGAGCTCTCGACGTGGATGTCGTCCCAAAGAAGTACCCAAGATCCGGGCCCAGCGTTTCAAGACAACTGCCACGCAGGACTTCAGGCAATGTGCGCCTCAGAAACGGTGGATATCATTGACTTCAACTCTTCCATTGGATGCTTGCAAATCCGTCTTTCTAGATGCAACATGCAATAAGATGATCAAACCCCTGAGATGTCAACTGAGAAGGAGCCTAAGGAAGGACCGCGAGCAGTAGGGGATAGGAAATTTAAAGCAAATGGAAAAAGCTGCAGCCATCAAAAATAGTCGCAACGTTTACCGACCGACTGGGAACAGTGGCCCACGGCAGTCAAGCGTGAGCGAGTTGATCAAGGTATCCGACTGCTTACCAATTCACTCCAAGGATCGTAGGCTACAGAGTTGGTCAGAACACTTAAAGGAACCCAGTTTCAAACCGGACCTTTCCCTTACACCAGCAAATGAAACAATGCAGGTAGATACCAAAACATCCATCCGAAATGGAGGTTTTTCAAAAGGGTATAAGACAGCTGAGCCAGATGGACTGCCACCGCACCTCTTCAACGATGGTGACAAAGTGTTGACAACAAAGTAAACAAAATACTCGTGCTTAATCTGCACAAGAGAATAGACTCCTAAAGACATGTGAATCAGTGATTGTGCAAGAAAGGTGGCCGTCGTATGCAAATAAAAGAGACATTAGTTTGATAAACACTACATCCAAACTCCTCGTGGGTGTTATTCTCTGTCGACCATTGAGTGTTTGCGAAAAGCGCATGTGGGAGAACCGAGACGGCCAGGGTTTTGTTGACCGAATATTTATTCCGCAGAAAACCTTTGTACTCAAGCATTTATTTGAAGGCCCACGAACCGCAGTTCCTTTGACTGTAAGGTAGCGTTCGACTTAGTCGATCGTGCATTTTGGACGTGCTAATCCTCACTAAAAGGTGTGGCAGAGAAATTTGCTTAAGCTTTCCAATCTCTGCATTCCAACAACTGAAGCCAAATACGCGCTTGTGGTAATGTTTCACCTGACTTCACAACAAGAAATGGTGTTCGTCGGAGTTGTCCCCTTTACATGTTTTCTTTTCAATTCTATCACTGAGATGACTAAAGGATAGACCTCTTCACAATGACATTAATAGTTGCTCAGACAGGAAATTGTCTGACCTAGTATACCATGTTTGTGCCTCTGTGTAAAGATCAAAATAAGTCGAAGGTTTTATCGGTCGTCTGAACTATATTGTAGGTACGTTTGGGATGCATTTTCTACCACCAACGCGACGAATGCTGGTGCAAGACCGGGTTGGCTCAAAGCATAAACTTGTCATTTCAGGAGAAGAATCGGGTAGAGCAGATGAACTGTTACTTGAGTAGTTGCATCTCACAGGACAATCATATATCAGCAAAAGCGTCCCAGTTCATAGAGAATGCTCATTTGGCATTCAAAAATTTCAGGTAAACGGTGAATCGGCATGACAGCTGATGACCCATCGAAGGTCAGCTTTGCGAAGTGGCAGCGAGATTGGTCCGTTTTAAGCTCAAAAAGGTCTGAGAGGATTTATGGGAAGACTTCTGCTGTCTGAACCTCACAGGATTAGCAAGATGTGAACTGGAAATCTTGCCATTAGCCCCAAGTTTGGACCTAAGATACGGATCCTCATGATCCAGTCTTTAAAATAAGCACTAAGTTTCAGCAGATTAAGGTTGTTTTGGGAAACTGTCCTCATACACACAGAGGAGACTGCCTTGTTGTATCTCTTTGTCTGTGGCAGATAATGATTGGAAAATAGTTGGAGGTGGTCAGTCAATGACATTGGAAAAAGACATTGAAAACCAAACCAGCGGATTGGCCCATGTAATTAGAGCTGGACTATCGGATTGTTGTTCATGGAATCTCCTCGATCGGTGGTTAGAGACAATAGGCGATAGGGCTTAGTGTTGCAGTGGGTTGCGTTCTTGCATTAGTCTTCTTTTTATTTCTGAGTAAACAATCCTGTGAGGTAGCCAGGCAAATCAACGCATGTTTTTGTCAGGTTGATGCGATTCAAATTTTAAGCTAGAAATTATTATAAGGTGAACCTTTAGTAGTCATTTGATTCGAAAAAGGGCCTTAGTCAACTACTGATTAGTCACGACATGAATGACGGTGTTTTCCATTTTCATTTACCACCAACCAACCTGATTTTCAATTGCTTCCAATTTGACCATTGATTTAAGTGTAATTTGACTGTCGCTTTCATGATTTTTTATTCCTTTACCGAAAATACTCGCTTTAGGCCGAAAATCTAATAGACGGGATTTTCGTAATAGTTTGGGTTTCATCCAGTTTTTGCTGGCATAGGCATAAAATCAGCTCCTAAATTGACCTCAACCCTCAATAATTACAACGCAATTCTGTTCAGTTTACTCTGAAAACTATTGACATACTAGACGGGTTTTCAATGAAATGAAAATTAAATAGATGCAAAATAGATAACAAATTCTTACATGTATATTTTTCAATATGAAGAAGTACATTTTACGAGGTAGACCCTCTTCAACCGTCATTTTGCCGTCTTTTTTTATTATCTTTGTTCGATTCAATAGAGGTGGTCATTTGTGAGCCTTCACCGCCATCTATTAATTGAAACCCGTGATATGGTTTATGTAAGGTCAGGCGAATGAATCCTGCAGGTCCGACCTCACTTCTCCTCGAAGTTTAGGTCAAATGTAAATCAGCTTCCCCTTAAGCACGGCGGTATGCATCAAGAACCAAACCAATGAGTTGTAACCGATCTTATTACCCGAACTGCCGTAGATCATCCGAACCCCAGTTGCAGGAACAAATAAGTGGTGTATAGCAGGTTGAAAGTGTTAATTGTGAACTTACTGAACAAACGACAATTAGCATCTAGAATGCCCTAGGTGGAGGCAAACGTTTTGTCAGCGTGGGCACAGATCTTCGACGAAGGGAAGACTCATGCACTTACAGAGTTTACCAGCGTCAAATCAAAGCAGGCGACCAAGGATTGAATAATTGTATGTACCACGCGTTTTTTTAGATCCCGTCTTCATGCGCACGCATTTCTGGTGAACCTCTGGGGAGTACTATCCCTTCGGCCAGCAAGTGACAACTACCAGATTTTTCTCCAGTTGCCTTTGGCCACCAGGCTCTTTGATTACCCACCAGAGTTTTAGACCATACATGCTGATCAATTCAGAATCTGACCAAACTGCTCAATAACACTAAAAGCAACAATAGCCACAAGAAAGAGCCCTGTGACAAAGCAATTCCGGCCACTTAAGAGGCAGAGCACGAGTAAACAAACTTCATGACCAATGATCTCCCTCGTACAAACTCTTCAACCCCTGTCACAACCTTGCTACTACTCCGAACAGTCTATGGTTTGGGGTTTTATCAAGCCCCCAAATGAAATGAGCTTGTCTATGCCTCCGCTTGAGACGATTATTCATGGACCAGAATAAGGCGGAAGAGAAAGCTGCAGTCCATCCAGAAACGACGTTGTCGGGGGATTAGAAGTATGTAATTCAACAGGCTTTTGGTAAACCGGAGTGATAGCAATTTTTCCTGAACTTGATACATAAGTGGTTCCTTGGTCAGTAGCTGGTCACCTTAAGCATTCCTGCCACCATGTAAACAATGATACCGCCGTGTTTCTATTCCATTCTTTCAGCAACTTGCCTTATTCTAGGTATGCAGTAAAAATATTTGTTAGCGTTGGCATGAATTTCTAAGCCAATTTTTCAGTACGTTTAGATCTATTCCGTCCGGTTCCGGTGCTTAACGCGGCAATAATAAATGGACCGCACCCACAACATCGTCTAGTGGACAGAAGTTCTATCATCGTATACCAGTCGACTTTGGCAACGATGCAAGCAAACCCTCTGTGGCCTCCATGGGGTGTTGCGCACCATCTATTTAAGTCAGAATCAGTTTTCTATCAACGTTTAAACATTTGGGTATGCTTTGGTTTCCTTTCGTAAACATGCCTACAGTGTTCTAGAGGCAAACTTGGACTCCAGGACTAAACCCTGTTCATATGCTTGCCATTTTTTAAGAATAAAGGCTGTGAAAAGGTTTTTAATTCTCTCGCAGCAGTCCTACTCTTCTCCGGTCGATTGTTGACCGATTTATATGGCGCAATTTTCTCTCCAACTCCTCGTCTTATCATAAAGAGCAACAAACATGATTACATAGCCTCTTTGTGCACGATAATAGCCTCCAAAGGTAGGAAACGTTCCCAGTGAAAATGGCCACATACTGATCAAATTAGTTATCACCATCCCAAACCCATGCGATAATGGAAGCTGCTGCTTGCATTTCATTGACAGTGGTGCACCAGATGCTCCATTCATCTGGCAGTCCCGTCTAACCTGCAACGTCAACTGTGCTTGGTGGTCTTAGCATGTTTAAGCTGGATAAGTCAGAGGCTCGCGGATAGAATACCAGCTCTAAGATGGACGCCCGCTTTGTCCTCATCCTGGAAGCTTCGTGCACTTATCATTAGGGCTCACACATGACCACCCGAAACTCAGTGGGAAAACTGTCCAGAACTGAGGCGCTGTTAACCTCACTAACCAAAAAATGTCCATCGGACGCGGAGCAAATCAGGAAGTTAAGGAGACCTGATGGATCGGTTTCAGGTGGCTAACTGACTACATCAATCAGTAAAAACCAACCGCCAGTTTGTCTTTAATCAGAGCGTCTCGGCGAAGCCAAACTCACCAACACGTGCCTCCTTCAGCTTAATATGTTTTTATCCTTTGCTGGAGAGTCCCGTATGGCATCCTGGTATTGACTTGGTGCCCATCCCACTAAATTAGAAAGTCGACTACATGCGGATGGAACTGTAAGAGAAGAATGAACTCCTCATTATGTCCCTAAAAAAGTAATATCATAATTTTTTCTCTCGTAAGACGAGGCTGCAGTCACCACAGGAACGTTCGTGTCCAAAAGGCACTGATCTCGTTGTAGTCTGGTCTTCTCCTTGGAGTAAACTTTAATGACCCGAGGTCTTGGTACACCGGAAGGTGCATCTTTTGTGACCAGTGCCAAATCCAATAGTCCTTCAGTCGGAACATTAAGATATATGGGAAGAACTAACGATTAGGGCGCTTACGGCTTTGATCTTTGAAACCCACTCAAGGGAAGGATGGTAGCGCAAGGTGCCAGCAACTTCATGACAGAACATATACGCCCGTATAAGTTCCCCGAGGAGATTTTACAATTAGAAGCAACCCTGAGGTCGGAGAAGCACGGCACACGGAAGACTTCTTCACGATTCTAGAAATTCACATCCCCTCTGGTTTGAATCCGACAAGGTGAAGTGGAATTGTGGTAAAAAAAGAAGAATGGTGTTTAGGCACTGCTTGTTTGCACCCCAAGCCAAGTGAAATCCGAAAACCGATAAAAGAGATGCCTTGATTTCAGACGTTTTCCACGGAGTCAACCGTAAAGGATCCCCTTGGGTGGGTAATCCAAATATCCAGACTAAACATTTAACTGGTCGCTTAGACAGTAATTGGCTTGCAGTAATTCAAATTCCACAAAATCAACCGTCACACGCATTATAGCGGGATTTTGGCCATGAAGCCGACAATTTGCTAAAATCTCATGTATGTGCTTTCCTAAATGATTTTACATTTAACGTTCACTGTTTATTGATGGGAACGGCAGGGATTTCACCTGCGTGAGCCCCGCTGCCGACCGTTTCTTACGCCCCCTGTCGTAGGTGGTCGCATGACCTTAGCAGCGGGTAGTTGTAAAGTGCTAACTGGAACTCGTGGTAGTTATCCCCGTCCACCATAGCTGTTAGCAACGAGTTCCAAAGCTCGATCGATCTCCTAGAAAGGCTACAAACCGGTTAAAATCCAGTAGATCTAAGTCTTTTTCAGTGCAAACGCGTGCCCGCTAGTTGGGCCGCAGTCGAGCAGTGGGAATTAAGCCTACAGCCCTAATTCACCTTGAATGATGCGTCCAACATAAATGATGTCTCTTCGAGCACGACAGTGACCCTCAGAAAATAACCCGGTCAGTTGTGGCCGTAGCTTCACGACGAGGTGAGTAGCGGCCTTCTATGCCACTCCCAGCTTTGCGAACTCATCAGTTTAAAATGGGGACGCAGCAACTCCTAAAGTCCCAATCTTGGCGGTATAGCAGCTTGAAGGCTTTGTATGAAAACCGGCTGAAGGAACGTCGGACAGCAAACAGTATACCACATGCGGAGGCATTGATATGGTCGGTGTAGCCAAGGCTTTTAATGGAGGAGAACCCGTTAACCTTGGGTCGCATTTATCATGGATTATCCGTAACACAGACCCTTGAAAGCAGTAGCTGTGTGTCGCGTTTCCTTTGACGGCCCACCTGCGTATGCACGCATTTCTCATAGCTTACTGGCAACTCCCTTTTTTGCGACCAGCGGTCGAGTGCGTCCAGGTACTCCTGCAACTGTCTCCGGCCGTCAGGCTCTCTGAGTATCCACGAGAGTTCATCTGAGTAGACCTTGTACGAAGGCTTCACTACCTGTAGCAAATCGTTTATGAACATCAGTGGTCTCAAGACTGAGCCTTGTGGCACACCACTACCTATCTTATGTAAAGTGAAATGAGTCGGAAACCCTACCAGTGAACAATCTTCCTCACACAAAACCCCCAAACCAGGGACATAGTCTTGCTTGAACCCCAAAGGATTTTAGCTTCGCTATCAGTCTGCGGTGTGGAACTTTGTCGAATGCCCTACGGAAGTCGACGTAGATGACGTCCGTCAGACAGACCTCTCCCACTGCTTGGAACGTACGCTCACCAGCCAAAAGAAGACAGAACAAACAGGAACGTCTGTTCCTAATGCCATGTTGCTGAAGATTAAGTGGTTGGTGAATCTGCAGGTGTTCGCGTAAATGGATGAAAACCGACCGTATTGCGAGCTTTCCCGCTGCACGAGTGAGGATCACTGGGCGGTAATTGTCCGCCGGCGACTTACTGTAACTTAAATAATAGTACCACTGTGGTTTTCCCCCTATTTAGGTAGCTTACCGTGCTCGAACACCAGTCTCGGTATCATTGGTGCGACTTGGTGTGCCTTTTTCCAATATATTTGGATGAATTCCGTCAGGACAGGGTGGCTTAGACAGCACTAGTGAACGGAGGGTAATTGCGACCTTCTCCTAAGCCCCCAAGCAAACGGACATTCAATCACCGCCCGTCGTTGCAAGCGGTGCAACCAGAACCTCAGAGCAACACACAAGAACAACTACCATAAAATAAAACTAAATAATCTCCAACCGATGGTCCACGGATTTCAGCGGAAGAATCTAGTTTAGCGCCATAATCAACCTAAGTAAGCACGATCGTGCTTAATTTTTAATTAATTCTCCACCACTACTCGAGCAAGGGTGGAAAATATAAAAAATAACGCTGCTTCCCTTGGAACAAAAGGCGTGAGGATCTGTTGAGATCCCCAAGGAGGCTTGCTAAGTGGTCTTATTTGAAACAGACAAACAGACGCTCAACATACGATAAACATTTCGAGGCATAACGACGGTCGGTGCAGCCAGATTTCACTAGACATTTAGGGCCTGTGATATGGAAAAGGTTCTTCCGCCAGAATAACGCAGATTCCCAGAGTATGCTGAGGTGATTTCGAACATCACGTTTTGGAGTAAAGTCACCGAAACATGAATTACATTTGTTATTATAAAAATGTTAACGCGTAGTGTGGTTAATCATTCTGCTCGATAAAACCTCTGTCCAGCGAGAAAAGAAACAGTTTATCCCGAAAGACCGGACTCACTTGTCGCCATTCAGCTCTTCATATTTGTCTCGAATAATTGACGTGAATCTCTTCAGTGAATAAAATGACTTCTAAGAAAATCCATAGAAAAACTTCTATATTACTTCTTGGACGAAAAGCTCCCAATTTATCGTGGCTTCTAAGTCGCCCATTTTGCAGAACAATTCCCTCCACAACACCCGCGAAATCAGAAGTGCAAACCGAAATACGCACTTTTTCCTGTTCCTGAAGGTCAATGTTCGATTCAATCACAGTTCCAGTTCCAGTAAGATTACAGGACTGTACGGCGAGATGCCCGATCGTTCAGGTTCTTGCACCGACAGCTCCGTGGATCTGAGGATGCTCCGACAACATTTCCATTAGGATTGCAAAAATTAATGACGATATGCCGGATTGCTCGGGTTCTTGCAGCGAAATCGTCGGATCAGACGATGCCTCGATAACAAGAGGGTGGAGGCCCTCTTCCGCATTGTGTGGCCGAGATTTAGCTGAATAAGCGGTCCGGAGGAACAAATCTATGTCCACTAAATGTATCCAATGTGACCAGCGGCGTGTTTTGGGTTGATCGGACCAGTAATAGGGCGTCAAATCTGGCCGGCAGCGCACAATCACCAGTGAGAATCTATTATATTTGAGGTTGCCCCTACGATGAAGGGGCCGGTAATAGTGTGTATACCCTGGGTGCGAGGTCTGAATCACAAAAAGGCGAAGTGGCCTGGCTTGGGTGCCAGCCTGGATTCATGGTGATTAATGAACAGGAGACAAACTGAGACAAAATCTGACCTAAAATTTGCCGTGTGAATCGGAAATCGGAGGGACAGTTTGCAAGTATTGCACTCAGCCTTGGTCTTTGGTGGTGACCAGTCTCAGAATCTGGACACAATCACCAAGAAATAAAAGAGCCAGGTAAGCGGTGAAGACTTAAAACGAAGCATTTAGGGGCCTGTCGTTGATAAATAGAACGGGTGTCTTGGTTAACAGTGCAGATATTTATGCGGTGGGATTAGCTTGGGTCAGCCCGGGATCAGGATGGTTAACGTTGTGGACATCCCAAAGACGCAAAGCAATGCACCTGAAAATATTCGGTAACTATTCTAGAGTGTTTTTTTATTGTTTTCAACGCCAACCTGCTAAGCGTTGCTCACTCAGTAGAGAAAATATTACTGTGAATGAAAAATTATAAAGCGACATTTTAAGAATAGCGGGAAACGCTGGACAAGAGCATAGATTAATCCGTTTTTATTTTCGTTGATTCTGCTCTTGATGAAGCTGCCAAGACATTGGCGCCAGTAGTCTTGAGGATTCATCTGCTAAAATGAAAGTTACATCAGGAGTGCAACATAGTGCCTCTGCGATGTAAAAGTTGATAAATACCTGAGCTATTAATGGCAGTTTCACGGGTGGTTGAAGTTCTGGGGTTACCCAGCCCGGCATTTTTGAAGCCGCCAAGCTAGGGAAGAGCGTTGAATGGAATGGGAGGGATGGATTACAGCGACTGAAGGTGTTTAAAATTACAGATGATGGCAGCACTGATCCATTCAGTATCAAATTGACATGTTGTCAGGCCCATACTGAAAGAGGTTTAATGGTTAGTCATCTATGCCAACGGTAACAAGGATAGATCTGCTACAAGAAGGAGAGTAGGTTAAGAATGTGTTAGCATGGACGTGCAAGAAAGAGGGGCAACCATATGCGGAGCTAAATTAAGGAATCCGATATTGTGAGCGCAGTTAAGAATCGGCCATAAACTAGAATTCTAACCCATGTTCGCAGACCTCAACTACTCCAATCTTAGCTTGCGTCCCGTTAATGAAGATCTGCAAATCTAGTAGCTTTGCCAGCTGGGCTTTACACTGGGCTAAATGTGAGCATGACCGCAGCCAACTACGGAATTTGTTCTTCATTTTACAATAAGCGACCGTGAACAAGTATGCTCTGATCGATAGTTGAGTCAGGGGTATTTTAAAATGCAATATCCACTACGAAGTGAACACTGGAGCCTACTACCATCACGTATGACTCTCGCAGCAGACGGAAAATTGATATGGCAAAAATCAAAGAGAAATGCGAGATCCAGATTAATTCGACGAGGCCATAGTGGTTCGTGGCCATGCAGATAGTATCTAGCCATGCAATGTAGACTAGATGGGGGACCAAGGAGGTTTCTATTGAACGCCAGCCGCACATTCGCGATTGCGATTCAATCAACTTTACGCCTACGCTTGTAGATAACGGCAGAATATTCAAGGTAGGTCCCGGCCCACTACATTAGTTGTGGAATGCTGTCAAGGTCACGGTAGTGGTTATTTCAACTACGGCGCTTTGGTTGTAGGCTTAACCATGGAATTTGAAAGCGCACGGGCACTGGAGCCCTAAATTCTTAACCGTGTATGATACAGGAATCGGTATAAAACTTAGAGAGAAAAAGCCCAAGCATGAATGATATTCATATTGTTAGAGCTTTTTTCATCAGAAGAATTCATAAGCCACTTGGAACAACAGTTATCAGAAGACTAGGTCTTCTATAATACGTAAAAAGATAGGGTTAATCGAGCCATTTTCAAAAGGGTAGACTATTTCAATCACATCGGACAACAGGAATGGTGTGTCAGGACGAACAACATCAGAGATATCAATAACATTTAGTAGTAATAGAATGGGAACAAGAACGTTACCCAGCTTGTCCCCACGGGTAAAAGCACAGGCCTGAGACAAAAAATCGGTAATGCTGACTTCTTGAAAGCGAGCAGAAAGGTAAGTTGATAAGATTGGATTGCCGATTTCATACTTCCACATTTAGACCAGAGGTGGGGAGTTGAAGATGCAATCAAGCGCCTTTAACATGTCAAGTAGGACTATGAGCATCGATCAGTGGATACCAGAAATCTGAATAAATGGGCTCAAGAAGTCAAACTAACCGGTGAGCAAGACTGGCCACTCAGGAAGCCGTGATTAAGGGGATTGATAAGATTTTGTGTAGTAATGGAGTTTTTTAAGAACCGTTTGCATGAGTCTGGAGAGAATTGGGGTGTGGTTAATCGGGCAAACGTTGTCAGGGTCACAAAAAGAATCCACTTTTGTGGTGTGGAACGATGACGGAGGTCGTTTACTGTGATGGGAAGTTAGAGCGAGCCATGGAGAGTGAGACCACATTTAGAAAACGTAGAGGGAGATTTCCACTGATGGTGTGAAACAGGACTGGTGGGGCACCGCTAGTACGGCTTCGTACAAGTTGTCACTGTCATGGTGTTAACGAGGCCGAATGAAATGGACGATCCCTAACCGAGCTTTACAATCCAATGACTGAGGGAACGTTTAAATGGCAACAGACATTCAATTGTCTGTGTGTGTTTGTGAATGCGTGTACTTTGGACAGTGTGAGAGATTAGTTGTTCTTCCCGTCACGTGCCGCCTTGGTGGTGGGGTAAACTGGCGTGGTGATTTTTTAAATGTCGGTTCCTCGGAGATGTTCGGGCTGACCACATCTCCGAAATCTCCGCCCCGTCATTTCGATGATGAATGTGGAGTGATTACCGCCAGAGCCTCGGCAAGCTTACGTTCAGTGCAGGTTCTGGATCCACGTTGGAGTATTTTCGTGTTTTCCTAATCTATATTGTGTTTTTCTGCTTTGACATGCAGAGCGATGGCTGAACCGCCCTCAAGTTTCGATAAAGCCGTCTTATCCGAATGTCTGCGCTTTTCATTCCTTCTGATTTCTGCTATCCGTGTCGACAGCTGTCTGCTGGTTTATCCAGTGTATTCTACTGGGCATTCCTTACGATCGATTTCGTAGATGCAGTTGTCTTGGGTTTTTTGCACACCAACTTCGTATATAGCCTTTGATAAGTTGGGCTGTAAAATATAATCCATCCGGAAGAAAGTGTGAATATTAACGTCAATGTCGACCTTTCTCATTGCTTCCGAAGTACCTGATCTGTACGGAATTCAGGCCGAGGTTGTTTTCTTCTTTTCTTTCTTTTCCTTGGTTGCCGACATGGAAGTTTTCAGTTGTTATCTTATGAGGCTTGGCGGAAAGTGAGTGTCTTGCAGGATTTCGCTCAGACTTCTCAGTTCTTTTCTGCTCTCGGTATCGTCACCGCAGTGCTTTTGAACTCTTTAGGCTGGCGACTGAATAATTTTCCGTTTCAAATATTGTGGATGAGCCGAACTGAAGTCCAAGTACTTATTCGGTTGTATGAATTTTCTTTGAATGCCGATACTGAATTTTCGTGAGTTATTAACCTTCAGCTCACACGATGAGCAGATATTGACTCTACTGTTGTCTTCTGACTCCAACGTGAAATCATTGGGTTTCCATCGCTTATTGAGAGCTCGGAGAGAGCCATCATTTTGCGATGGATTGGTGTCTGCACATGTATCGTCTAATCACTGTAAATGCAAACGTGGGGCGTGGGTAACAACATCCAATAAAGCCTTTGCTTCAGTCCAGTGCATAAAAAGGTGTCCTGCAGTTGGGAATATGGGTGATCCCAAGGCCATACCATTTTTTGTTTGCCCGAATCATTTTTGAAAGTGATGCATGTTGACATGAGGCAACATTCTATATCCCTGATAAGTTCTGATAGAGCTATTACGGTCCGATTTTTGCAATGAATATAGAAATTACTGATTTTCTTCAATGAGTAAACAGACCGCATGAACCTCACGGCAACTTTATCTGATTCTAGTTCAAAGTCTTTGGGCATATGAGTGAATTCAAAACCCTCAGTGTTATGACTTATTGCTATTTTTCGGCACGGGCTTAATAATGCCGTGAAATATCTTGCCGATTTTTTCATTCCACACGAATTGCAGTGTACAATTGGGGGAATGGGTATGCCGCATTTGTGGATTTTTGGTACATTGTAAAACCTCCCAGGTCTGTGGATTCTTGGCGTTACTGAGATCCACAAGTATATTTCGGATTTTACTCTAAGCTAGATAGGTATTTAATTGCATGGGCCTTTGATTTTTGAGTGATGCGTTCACTTTCTTCTTTTTCATTTTTTACACGGTCCATGCCGCTAGTGCTGGACAACCGTTGATTCGTAATCCAATCTGTTGAGATTAACTGTAATATTGCCTTTGTTCGCTTTCGTGATGTGGATTGTTAGAACTTGCTTTAGGTTCGTTAATACCTTCTTTTCTTCCACTGTGATATTTCGTGCAATTAGCTCATGGTTATTAAGAGCATTGTATATTTTCCGTCTGGATTGATTGGCGATTACCTCCGTAAGTTTCGGCAACGCCTGTTCCTCCGGAGATTGAAATTCAGGATTCTTTGCGACAACTGTAACCCTATGAATGCCAGCGGTCTGCTGAATACGTTCGCCACGATATTTTTGGTATTCATTGTCATAGGTTGTTTGAAGTTTTATTTTTATCCGTTCTCGGTCGTGTTTTGCGATTTTAGTTTCTCAAACTTGCGTTTTTATCACATGTGACATGTTTTAAACGCATTTATTCGTCGTTGTTCAAAGACGACTGGAACTCATTGGAGGAATTTTGCTGAGGGCAAACGATTCAGATGACCATCAGTATCCCATGGTCCGAAGCATATTGAACGCATGCATGCTCTGCAGTATTGAGTAAGTTTTCGTGGGAACGTGCGCGAATCAACTGAGACGGACTTCGCAGATGGAACTGAATTATCCGGACCTCTATCAGCAGGATTTTTATGGATAAAATTATACTGATGACAATGTTGATTACATGTCCGTTGGCTGGTTCAGTGGGTAATCTTCTTTCCTAGGGCAATCAGATTGGTGACGATTTTGCAAACATAAGGACCAAATGACGTAAGCAATGTATCAAAACATTGGTTTGCCATGTATTGGTTTTCATTGTCAATGATAAAATGTTGACGACACAGTGTTGCTGGTAGATGCAATGTGACTACGTTTCGACTACCGTGGATAGTGTTTCTCAAGGCAGAGATTTCTGTAATGTGGTTAGTTTTACCACCTTTGAGAAACCGACATTCGAAAAATTACCACGCCAGTTGACCCCACCACCAAGGCGGCGCATGACGTGAAGAACAACTAATCTCTCACCCAACGCACAGTTCAACGTATACACATTCACAAGCACACAGAAAATTGAACGCCTGTTGCTATTTAAAAGTTCCCTCAGTCATTTGATTATTCAACGTGTCTTGAGAAAGGCTACTCACGGTGGTCGAAAAGTGGGTGCACTACATCTGCCAACAACAGCCTGTCGTCAACATTATATCATTGACACTGGAAACCAATACAAGGCGCATCGATTTTCCAATATATCTCATGCTTGCATAACCTAACGGACTTCAACGTGGAATGGATTTAAAAATGTACCGGTTCCTCGGTAATGGGAATAGAAAAGAAATTTTTTTAATTCCTCCGCAATGTCTCCAGAGGAGCTTATGCTTGTGCTGTTCAATATGATGAATTTCGAAGTGACCGATGATTTGGGCGGCCAACCAACTTTGAAAAATCAGGAAGCCCTCGAATATGGGTTAAGCGACCAAGCAGCTGATATTCAGATGCAATAAGATGTTTCTTTGCAAGCGGTTATTTTGCTTTAAAAACGGGAATTCTCCTTTTCGGTCGCTCTGGATGGTAAACTCACGGCACCGTGTAGTGAAATTCCTTTGTTTACGCTTTTCCTGTCAAGTGAGGATGACGATTTTGACAAATGCTGTGCGCCTGCTCTAGGTTGCTTCTTTAATAAGAGGCTCATTTTAGGTATTTTCCTCTGTATGGGTTACTGGATGGACTGTAAATAAAGGGGAATTCTGTCAGTTACCCGGCGGCTACGCAGAAACTTATAGGGCAAAGTCAAGTGCATTTTTTGAAGGAATGATGCCTGAAGCAGCAGTTTATTTCCAACCTTTCACAGCAAAATGACAGCTCGGGTAAGATGAGGAGCCTCAGCCCCGGTGGAATGTGTGCGGAAATTCGCTCAAATAAGATTTCCAAATTTTCCTTGTCAGTTCTCCCTACCGACTCCTGTAAAAGGAAATTTGGGAAGGATTTAAAGGATGGCAGTATAGAACGGTGTACATGAACACTGGGACTGGGGAGCGGTTAACCACAACCGCGCTAAAATGTAGAGTTGGCCGTGTGCTGCACAATCGAAGTAAAACAAGGCTTTATTAGGTGAACCAAAGAGGTGTGGTCTGCCATCCTGTCTAAGTCTGAACACTTCTACAGCCAGACTTTCAACCTCATGGGCGTCGGCCAAAGCTCTGGATTGGACAGCCTTCCGGGGATGAGAGGGAAGGTGGATATGGTGCAGGCAGGACAATCTAGATATCGGGTACATAGAGTAAGACGATCTAGAAAAATTTGGGCCGGATTATGAGGTGATTTCGACAGTTTCCTCTGAACTGAACGCACAGAGGATTGGCTTTTAGTGCTAGCTGCGGATTGGGAAGCCGGCAACATCATGGTCACCTCGGAAAAGCGACGCAGATGAATGTGCCGGGCAGCCTAGAATATTCGGTTGGCCGCTGATGCCGTTGACCATTGTGGATTTTGGATACATATAAATAATTGAAAAGTACAACCGAAAATGACCAAAGGCCTACGCAAAGTCAATTAGCTAGATCTTTACGTATATCAAAAATTCATACGGATAGCCCCGTTCTGAGTTCCCCTTTGGCCACCCCCACTGCTCTGTGTAATTTAAATGTTCGCCCTGCTGTACATCAAAGGTCAAATCCTACTGCATCATGGACCCACGTTCTCCCAGCTCTCGTCTTACCTGACCCTACCTATTCAGACTGTAAATAATAGTAACTTCTTTTCGAATCCCCGGTGCGTAAGCTTTGCAGTGATTCAAGGCGGTTTGCTGGGCCTCCTGATGTTTCTCTTGTTCGTAACGGATCCTTTTCTATAGTTCTGTATGCAAACCCCTCTGGTTTTGAATACTGTGTAAAATAACACTAAAATATCCATCAGGTCGCGATGGAGCAAACACAGCAACCAAGGGTGCGGACTTCAATCCTAGTGCGCAGCGTCAGAAAGCAACCAAGAAGACATGGTGCGCATTGTAACAACTTAAGAGAACCATAGGACCTAGGTGACCCGAGGTTCTTCCGCCACTGTCCAGGGCATTTGTTTGACCGTACTTGGAATACTTTGTCCGGATATTGAAACCATATTTGGTAAGAGATAGGAAATGCCAGAAAGGTTTAGCGTGTTTTTATACCTTCGTTTGGACACTTGAGCACATGGGATATGGGCAGGGGCTGAGAGCGCTTGGCTTGTACTCCCTGAGAAGACATAGAGAAGAAGGATGCTTACCATAGGCCTCCAAGATCGGTAAGGGCCTGGCTGAGGTACAGGGTCACCGTGGGGTCCTGTCCCAGATAAGAGAGAACGAAACACTAAGGGTAACGGAAAAACGAATGTGAAAGATGGAAATCTTTTGCCATGCGATTAGTGAGTGGCTGGAACAAGCTACCTCAGAATGTGGCCGATTTGGGATCAGTGTGCGAATTCAAAGGGGGCTAGCCAATATAAAGCCAGCTGTGTTTGGAGAGGACAATGTGTGAGTTGTATGGCTGCTGAAGATGGTTGACATGAAAACGCCTCATTTTCTCCCCTTGAGTTTGATAGAAATGAGATTCGTGGTCACACACAGAATTTGCACTTTCACCTTAGGAACGGAAGAGGGCCTCCACCCTCTTGCTACCGAGGCATCGTCTGATCCGACGATTTCGACAGCCAATTTAAAAACAGAGCAATAGCGCGAAGGGCTTAGTGTTTGCACGTGGTTGCGTTCTTGCTTAGTCGTTCTTATTTATTTTCTGAGTAAACAATTCTGGTGAGGGTAGCCAGGCAAATCAGCGCATAGTTTTTGTCGAGTTGAATGCGATTCAGAATCTTTAAGCTCAGAAATTATTTATATAGGTGAACTTTAGTAGTCATTTGATTCGAACAAAGAGGCCCTTAGTCAAAACTACGATTAGTCACACATGAATGACGTGTTGTTCGCATTTTCATTTGCACCAAGCCACCTACGATAGCCGAGTACCGACGTACGAATGAGCGATGGTAAACAGCGAAGACTCGTTCCCGATGGAGAGCACAAGTCGGAGTCGATCGGAGCAGATTGCAAGTGTTTCCCAGTCCGACAGTCGCACCTTGACTGTGTGCTTGCTGCTGATATTGGAATTTGCTCACTAACTAAAGCATGCTCGATGAACCTGATGATGGGTCTTCCTTCGTCGACTCCAATTTGGTACTGCATATATCACGCCAAGTGGAAAATGATTTCCCGTATTGCAGTTCATCAACCTGCTCTCATTCAGGTAAAAGTGACAGCAAGGAATTGTGCCAACATTTTGCTCGTAGATCGCGCATGGAATTCCGCTTGTTTTCCTAGCCTTACGTACCAGCAAACTAACGGCCGTTGCGACTGGCTGGTACAGTGTGCACTGACCATTGACTTTTGAACAACTAAACTGCCATTATACGTCTGTTGGCCTACTCTGTGGACCGTATTGTCCCCTCCTATTAATTTTCTTTTCAGTTAAAACTGCCTGTCTCTGCTAACGTCGATAGGAAACCTCTTGCAAGGTTGAGCCGCATCGTGTGTCCGCATGGTGGGTTCATCATCCAATGGCTTATCCCCGCTCTGATTGCAAACCCTTAAATTTAAATCTATCTCTTTCACTTTTCTATATATAACAGAGCCATACTGAGTCTGCACTATATCTTTACGGGGCTGTACAGGTATCTCAAACGTCGACACCTCTTCAATTCAAAAAGCATTTCAGCCTCATATCATTTTCTATTTCGATTTTACTGGTAAGAATTCTTGAGTTGGCAATGCTAGAACCGTACACGAACGGAAGTAAGTGTTGCATAGAGTGACCACAGGCGAGATCCGTGATTTCAGCCATTATGCAATGTTACAGGAACGCCCGCAGTTTCTTCTAATTTTAAGTCTCTTAAGTCACCGGCTAGCAACTGACACGGGAAAAATGGAAAGGTTTTTGAACGTCACGGAAGATGTCGCACCCAAACCGATGTTTCCTCCAGCAATTGACCGGTCTTTAAAACCGTCCCCAGTGTAAACTTTTACGAGCATCTATGGCTTTTTAAACTGAATTGCACGGGAACTCTTCTCCATACAGCCACTACACGATCAACCAAGATGCGACACCTCTGTCCTCTAGGTTATCGTAGCCAGCTCTTAGGTTAACGATTGCCCGTCCGAGCGGTGGTATTTGGCGCGAGCAGTAGTAAAGTGGCCCCCCCCCAATAGTTGTAGCAGTTGCTGCGGCCCTGAATGTTTCCTAGGTTACGTTGTCTATACACTGAGCAATTCGGGCTTCGCTCAGGAAGTAGCACAGGCAACCCGATCCAGTTCAATTTAACTTCATTTGTCTTATGATAGAAATGACCCATGAGGCCAGAATTATTCCTCGATATTTTTTCGGACTGAAAATTATCTCCTAAAGTTCGTTTCCGTCTTTCTTCGTGGCATTGTTTTGGCTGTCCGACTTATTCATTGAATTCGAAGATATATTTTAGGGATATGTAGCAGATCGATTTAAATTGAACGGCAGAGAAAGCAAATTTGCTCCTTTTCTATTAGTGGCAGTCAACTTCTCATTTTACCCAGTTCTATTTCCACTTCTTGATATCTCTAAAATTTAATTACCATGGAAATTATCTGCAATCCAATGTTACTTGCCTTTTTATTCTTCATTCACTCCTATTTTTCTCTCCCTCGCAAGCTGGTATACTCCCATCCTTATATGTATTTTCATCGTTGTCTATTTCCATATCTGTTTCGATCATCTTCTTTTTCTCACTAGTTGCGCGTTATCTTAGACAACTTTCTTGATGCATTGCATCCTATTTTAACAACTAAGAGTAAACAGAGAAAAGTTAAGTCTGAAAGAGTGTGCCAACCTCCTTCGGTGATGTCTTTGTTATCTAATTACGAGTCCACTTCAGAACCATAAAGGGTCGAAGCCGGTACCTATGGGAAAACTCACTACAGCTTCTTTCTCCGCTACCAAAGTTCAAGCGGAATTCCAGGCCACCAAGAATGTTCACAGAAACCAGAGCAGACCACTTTAGGTGAACGAGATAATTTAGATCGGAAGCGTGTTTCTGTGAGTATATGAATGTTGACGTTTGGACTTAATTGTGTCTTAAGCTGAAGGTTCAGGACCAAAACAGAGTAACACGCTGGACGGAAGCGATTTTCACAGAAATTGAAAATCTGATAAATCCAACAGCTACGGAAGCTCTCCCATCTATAGGGAATGAAACATCTAACCGGACGGTGATTGAACCACGAAAGAAGATCCTGTAATCAACAAGATCTGCCACTAAATTCCTCCTGCGTGGAGGTGGCAATTTGCTGAAACGAGTCTTTTTAAGAGGCAAACTAAACTAAGACCACGCGAACGGAATCTTCCACTGAAGTCTGAACGGACACATGATTTCAGCATCTTTCCGGAGAAATCGCGTCAAACGATGCGACCTTAATCAAGGCGTAGAAAAGCGGAAGGCCTGAAGCGTGGTTGGTTGCAAACAACTTTTTTGCCGACAGATCGATGTAAAACCGAATGCTGGAGCTGTTTTGCAAACTTCAGTGAAAATCATACCAATATCGGGGAGCAGTCTTTCTTACTGTTGACGAATTATCGGTTAAATTTGCAAGAGAGGTTTTGGTGCGAATACTGGACAATCACAGAATGATGATATTAAGTGTCTGCTGCAGGTCCAGAACCTAAACAGAAAGCCAGATAATGCTCGAGGGCTTCTGGTTGAGCAGGGGAAAATCTGAAATTGCGATTATTTGTGGTAGTCCGGTGCTCCGGAACCCATCTGCCACGGATGACCTCCAAATCGGAATCGAGGGAATGGAGATATGACTGGTCTGAAGCTATCATTCCTTGGATGAAAACAAGTGCGGCGGGTCTTTAGTCAAGAAATTGCAAAATGGAAATGGATGAAGTTGTCTGGAAATGCCGTTGAGACGCCCAGAGAAAATTATTGAGATAGATAATGGACGTGGATGACAGTAGAAGGCGATTTAGTATGCCCTGTACTTCCAAGGTGGTGTTCGCTTGACCTAGATCAAAATAACCCGTTTTTGGATAACGCCCACAGTTTGCCAGTGACTCTGCATTGAAGGAATAACTGTTTTTCTGTAGAACATTTCTGCAAACGAAGATTAAATATCTCCAAAGCCAGGTTACCTGCAGACAAAACAACAACTGACAAGTGTCAGTCTAGATTTTAGTAATAACAACGAAATCTCTGGCCGCTGCAAAAGTATTAAGCAAAATCAACATGTGCCTTTCAGACAAACACCGAAAATTAGATGCCAGCGCAGTGTTGAAAACTCAAATAAAGCCCACTGATTAAAACACATCGGAAACGAATACAAACGTTTGACTTCTCGCAAGCCATCTTACTTTCCGTAAAAAGATTAAACGAGAACTTGTCTGCACCGAACATCAGGGCTTACTGTTCATCCCGACGGTGACCATAGGAAGCTATTTTCGAGACCAATGCTCAGCACAATTTATAGGCACAACTAATTAGCGCCATGGAAGGCCAAGGTTTTGTATTTGCTACCGACCACCGAACTATTATCCGAAACCGACACTGATCCCATCCTGTAGAAATCTGGACAAAAGTTCCACAAAGCAGCGATACATTTGCACCTTCCGTTGAACTGGGCAAGTGCCAATGGCGTTCAAATAACAAGTAGAAGCTATACCTCTTATGCACCACCATGGGTCCAACCTGGGCTTCAGCATTCGTCGCGTTGGTGGTAGAAAATGCATCCCAAACGTACCTACAATATAGTTCAGACGACCGATAAAACCTTCGACTTATTTTGATCTTTACACAGAGGCACAAACATGGTATACTAGGTCAGACAATTTCCTGTCTGAGCAACTATTAATGTCATTGTGAAGAGGTCTATCCTTTAGTCATCTCAGTGATAGAATTGAAAAGAAAACATGTAAAGGGGACAACTCCGACGAACACCATTTCTTGTTGTGAAGTCAGGTGAAACATTACCACAAGCGCGTATTTGGCTTCAGTTGTTGGAATGCAGAGATTGGAAAGCTTAAGCAAATTTCTCTGCCACACCTTTTAGTGAGGATTAGCACGTCCAAAATGCACGATCGACTAAGTCGAACGCTACCTTACAGTCAAAGGAACTGCGGTTCGTGGGCCTTCAAATAAATGCTTGAGTACAAAGGTTTTCTGCGGAATAAATATTCGGTCAACAAAACCCTGGCCGTCTCGGTTCTCCCACATGCGCTTTTCGCAAACACTCAATGGTCGACAGAGAATAACACCCACGAGGAGTTTGGATGTAGTGTTTATCAAACTAATGTCTCTTTTATTTGCATACGACGGCCACCTTTCTTGCACAATCACTGATTCACATGTCTTTAGGAGTCTATTCTCTTGTGCAGATTAAGCACGAGTATTTTGTTTACTTTGTTGTCAACACTTTGTCACCATCGTTGAAGAGGTGCGGTGGCAGTCCATCTGGCTCAGCTGTCTTATACCCTTTTGAAAAACCTCCATTTCGGATGGATGTTTTGGTATCTACCTGCATTGTTTCATTTGCTGGTGTAAGGGAAAGGTCCGGTTTGAAACTGGGTTCCTTTAAGTGTTCTGACCAACTCTGTAGCCTACGATCCTTGGAGTGAATTGGTAAGCAGTCGGATACCTTGATCAACTCGCTCACGCTTGACTGCCGTGGGCCACTGTTCCCAGTCGGTCGGTAAACGTTGCGACTATTTTTGATGGCTGCAGCTTTTTCCATTTGCTTTAAATTTCCTATCCCCTACTGCTCGCGGTCCTTCCTTAGGCTCCTTCTCAGTTGACATCTCAGGGGTTTGATCATCTTATTGCATGTTGCATCTAGAAAGACGGATTTGCAAGCATCCAATGGAAGAGTTGAAGTCAATGATATCCACCGTTTCTGAGGCGCACATTGCCTGAAGTCCTGCGTGGCAGTTGTCTTGAAACGCTGGGCCCGGATCTTGGGTACTTCTTTGGGACGACATCCACGTCGAGAGCTCCCACCGGAATTGAAGTTGGCGATTATTGTTTAGCAGCTGTGTAACACAGTTAGTTTGCGTTATGGTTTTGCCGCAAGATAGGCACAAATGGAAGGGATCACCGACTGAGGCCTGATTTCAGTTTACAGGTGTGAATAAGAATGATCGACAACCTTTGCCTAACCCACATCATCAATGTCTGAAGACAATATGGTCAGTCTGAATCCAGACGAGCTGATGTCGTTTCACATGGAAAAAGATTTTGTTCTCCAGAAACAATCTGTGGTTGGTACAAACTTGAATCGAGCAATTGCCGTCTGCGATTGGGTGGGTCAAAAATGGACCTCTGATCTACCGATGTACTTCCGCAAAATAGCCGAGTGGTTGCGGTGACCACAACGTCCGACGAACACACACTTTGAGGTAATTGGAATAGATCTTGGTAGAAGTCGTCTTTGGCTCTAGAGGAGCTGCAGTCGTTGGGTACATACACAGATAGGGCAAACAGATAACGACGCTTCAGTCGGCTGCTCTTGAGGCAAACAATACTCTCCATCCGAACTGCACGCAAATGAGTGTTAATTGGGATCCATCCTAGCGGTGCACACTCAGTTTTTTTGTTCAGAACGACCCAAACGCCCGCCTTATTACAAGCGCTTGAAGAGTGAATCGAGAGGATGAGGTTGTTTCAGGGCTATGGAAAATAATTTCTCAGGTGGGGTCTGGTATGTGTTCTTCTGATACAACCTTCATTTATTTTGAAAGTTTCAAGAGTGCTGGCTAGGACAGTTTGGTGCCTTATCTGGTTGAGCGTGCGGACATCAAAATTCGTAGTTGCTCACAAAACCGAAAAGATTCGTCTTCTGGAAACCTAACTGAATTCTTCGATTCAAAAGTTTCACCCGAAAAACAGTGATGCAAGGGGGCTTTGAACAGAAGTATACTTATCATTACTCTTTCTGCTCGGAGCAGTGATCATCTCGGTCCTGGTTGAGTTGCAGGATGACCGATGCATTATAATATCTTCTTTAGTTTTATGATTTATTGGAGCAGGGTATATGTACCCCTATGTATTCTGGGCGCTAAGTAGAATGATCACTATCACCCAACGCCTTTGGTTCTAACAAGAACTTTTCCGCAATACAGCGGAAGGTGGCTGAGTTGGAGCAGATCTATACTTGGATCATTTGCTTTCGAACGCATTGTTACGATCGAGTTTCCAGCAACCTGGATGACCGGGAGATCAATTCTAAACAACTAAATCATCGGCTTGGAATAAATCACTCTATGTAGCTCTCTGGGTGGTGGGGGTGCGGAAATCGTCACAACATGCCAAGATGCTATCTCATTGGGATAGACAACGGAATGTAGGTCAGTTGCAGTTGTATTACTAGATTTTGTGATTACCCTTTGAAAACCTTACAGTGAATTAAGCTGCTTCGTGAAGCCAACACTGTGAGTGAACACATTTGCACACATTAAGCACATTTGCACACACTGAACACATTTCGTAATCCGTAATACAATCTCCACAACACCACTGCCAATCGCAACCAGACCCTCAAGGTATTCAAATTTATGGACTAACTCCAGCTGTTTGCCGCAAACAGTGAGCACAAGCGGAAGCTCCTGTCAGTATTGAAGAAACACCTTATCCTCTAGGGATGCAAATAAATTACCTTTTAGGGAGACATTAATCGCCAAACGGTCCAACGCATGTTGGATCACTTGTGGATTGTCGCTCACCAAGGCAACGCCGTCGACATATTCTAAGTCCATGAGGAATTCACACCAGATAAATCATTCTGCTGAACTTTTTCTATGACAGCTAAAAAGAAAAGGCCATATAGGACAATCTTGCCACAGTTCACTGGGGGGCAACTTAAGGTGGCAATAGCCAGATGTAGGCCATAACCGGCCCTGAGGTAAGAAGGTACAATTGTCTGAGGACCAACATATGTTCTTGAGGTACTCTAATACCCAACAAAAATTGGCAAATTGCGGACCTATCAAAGGAATCGAAAACTACTGGAATATCTAAGAGCACAACGATCACCGACTGCTAGAAAGTAAATGTTGCCTTGATAACTGCTAGAAGGCAAAAATGCAATCGACGCGTCATTGACGCTGATACATAAATACTAGAGCACAACAACGGAGAGTGTGTCAGTGAAGTGAGAAGTTGATTCGAGATGATGTGCTTCACTCAACTGGTAAAACTGTACACACGTTGAAGTGGAAAAAGAACCGTATGATAAACGTATAGCGAAGAACGGACAAAGGCAAGGGTCAATTAATCCGAAATCCTCCCCCCTGGGGAACATTGTCGCTCTCGGTGTAAGTATACGGGTGTGTAAAGGAGAGAATTTTCTCGAGGGACGCTATTCAGACTTTGAACCTGACGATTTCCCTGGGGATTGCAAGAAGTTGTGTGGCTAAGAGCCGAATTTTTGTTTCCCAGGTACTCGGACGGCTCGAACGACATGAAACTTGTCCCCCGATCAGATTGTATATAAGCCGGCGAACCGAGTATTTTGAGGAGCTGACTGAGACAACCAATGACAGAGCAGCAGCGCGTGCCCGGGAAAGCAAACGCTAACCGAAAGCTCGAGTAACTCATTGATGGCCAGGACGTACCAATTGCGTGATGTCAAAGGTAGCGTACCTTTGCATTCGATGCTCAACCTTTCAAACGATTGTGATGCTTTGATTAGATGTTCACGAGGCGGTTTGTAGAATCATGGTTTGCTTCTCGCACGGACGTTGCAACGGGCAATCATACTTTTAATTTATGCAGTGGAGTGGAGTGGGTTTTTAGTTCGCACAAAATGAGCCATTCGAGTCACTCTGGCGTGACAATGTGAGTCATATAGACCTTTTAATTGGGTTGTATCAAGCATAGAACTGCAGGCGGCGTGAGAGAAAGTGTCCGCCACCGGATTTTCTTTTGCTGGTCTACAAATTACGTAACTGTACACCAACAATCAAAATCGCTATCGTTCAATCTTGTCTTTTTTATCATGCTTAACGGTCTCTTATTGTACGTAAGGTCCTCAAACTGCTGCTCCTTAATGAACTTGAAGTGAGTACCTAGGAGCTAGCGTCACCAATCGTGACCAGCCTTGACGATTGCGCAGGTTTCTTATGCTTTCGGATGCCGCTCCTTGCTGGCGGCCAGGGCACTTGGGTAAATGCCACGGGATGACTACTTGGGCACATCGAAGCAGCCATGGTAATGTCCGACGCGTCTGTTTCGACCACCATGGGGATGGGATAACGGTTACAGCCAAATCACTAACGACTTCTTGAAGTTGTTTAAGGCGTACCTTACACGTTGCGGCAAGGGAAAGGTTTCGTTTTGCACGAGCGGATTGATCTTGTCGGAAAACGACGGTGTCCATGGCTAATAGTACGATAACTTCCCGATGACGTGATGGAGAAGTTTTATATCCTTTGGATGGGAAATTTCCTATAGTGGTTTCATTTGCCTAGGATCGGACCTGACTTCCCTGGGCGATATAAGATAGTACATAAGTTGCATTTTGTCAATAGGTGCCATGGTTTGGTACTTTTAAACATATTACCATATTTTGTAGCAGCCTTGAGAAGTCGCTCAAGGTTTCACTCGTCGTCGGCCTTTGTAAAATCGCAAACAGTGACTTTGTTTATGTAAGCAAAATTACCTTTGGTACTTTCCACCTTTAGGATTTCGTCGATGGTGCATTGGAAGCAAACACCGCTGTTGGTTACTCCGAAAGGTATGCGTCGGAACTTATAAATATCCTCACAAGCCACGAACGCGGTAAATGATTTCTCGTGGTCAGCAGTGGGCGTCTCGTGGTAGGGAATCTTCAAATCCAGTATGTTGGATATTGCGTGATTTGATATAGCCTCCACCATCTTGTCGGTTTGTGGTGGCGGATAAGCATCCAGGTATGTAAATCGATTGATTGTTTGGCTGTAATCCACAACCGTTCCCTTCTTTTGGGTTATACTCTTAGTCACCAGGATCTGCGCTCTTCAAGGGGAGTTACATGGTTCGATGATGCCATCTCTCAGAAGGCGCCGAATTCCGGAACAGCTAAAGCATTCATCCTGGTCAGACCGTCTGCGGGAATTGGTGACAGTGAGCTTGCTATCGGACGATAAATGGGTAAACAACGGAGGGGACTGTACTTTATCAGGATCCAAACCGCACAGTAGAAGCTTACCGCGTTCGCCGCCAAACGGTGTTTTCACCTTCGTATGTAGTCCGAGAAAGTCATGACCAAGCAAGGTATCAACACAAACGTTGCTGACGATAGAAAGTTTGAAATTTTCATAGGATACGTTTTTTATAGCGAACGGTTGTCATTCAATGCTTCATGATTACACGAGATAGAGAATTGGATACAATAGTTGTTCGCAGATCGCAAGGGAAAAATTTCCAACCGTATAAGTTCACGACCGATTGTGAGAATTAACTATTGGAACTTCCATAGTATATTTACAAGTGCTTGGAATTCATCATCATTTACACAGAGGCGAGTAGTAGCTCGAGACAGACAAGGTGTAGCAGCTGTCAAGACAGAAGACACCAGCGAGTAGACGCAAACGTGACAGTCGAAGGAGTTGGTTTCGAATTGAATGTTTGCCTGAAATAACCTGTTTTTCCACAAGCTTTACAAACAGCAACTTTGGCGTGGGGACTTTTAGCTAGGAAGTAGCTGCAGAAATAATCTCTTTGTGTACAGCAGCCACGGTTGGTTCCGCTTCGCCCGACGGACTAGCAGACCGCAACGCAGACACGCGGTTCTTCGGGGGAGTAGAACACGAAACAATCTTGGTGGCATACAGCTGTGATTGTTTTGGGCTGCCTTCAGTGATCTGGCCACATTGTATGCTGTTTGAAAATCCGGGTTGGGCTGCTCCAAGAGTCTTGTTCAAATAGAGTTGAGCCGTTACCCGGTAATGAGTACGTCGCGCATCGTGTCGTCGCGGTATTACTCCATAAGAAGTGGCCGAAAGTCAGAATCTCTTGCGGATGCTTTGGTGCAGACTGATCAACATTCTGTCCGGCCTCTTGTTTCAACGTAGCAAGAAGGTAACCTGCAAACAAAATTCGTGCGACAAGCGTATAAGGACCGTATAGTTGCAATGCCGCTATCAAAAGGCTGGCATTCAGAAACAAGTTTGCAAACGTGTGGAGAGACGAAACTAATGAGCATGTCCAGTTTCAGCATCTTCTGTCCTTTTTGAAAAAGGGTTTAATGTCTACTGTTTCGACGCATCAGGAGTGCTGATGCCGACATCGAATTTGTCCTGGCGTAGGTGACGGTCCAGGTTTTCTTTTACACTAGTTGAGGAAACTAATACGTAAATACCCGCAAACAACAAAGGTGATTGTGATAGTGAATTGAGAAGCCATTCGGAATGGCACGCTTTACTCAAGTAGTAAAACCGTAAATGGGCTGACGTGGAAACTTAACTGTCTGATAAATGTATAGTGGAGAGAGAGAGTGAAAGTTATTAGTCAGTTAACGACAGACTTCCTGTGGCTTGGGTTTCCTTGCAGACGTCACTCTCAGAAGATGAGTGTGACGAAATGGTTATCAAAGGGACTGATGCCGAAGGTTAGTTAAGTTGTATTTCAAAGCTCCTCCACCTGGTGTACAGTTCGACGGTGCCGATTGTAGATAGACAAACTGTTAGTTTCACAGATGTTTTCGCTCACACCCAGCGCTTTATTTCCGATAGCTAGGATGAGTGAAACAACATGGGAGCATCATGTCCGATTTCTAATGCTTGGTGAAACCGTTAGATCTCATGGTCTGTGAGTCAGCTTGCACTGAATTCGCGTCTCGACTTGGGTCGTGCTTCATTATAATCACAACCACCTGGGATAGATTGGCATGCGTCAAAAGGGCGTAGTGACTCAGTATAAATCTAAAGGGTTATTCCAGACGAGCCAGTGGCCGGTCGAGTGGGTCATACGCTCCTTCTGGAAGATCTTGTCCGGTAAGTGAAGGACAATAGCCCTCCGGAGCCGCCTGGCTAACTGTTGAAAAGGTAGCCGTTCTTTTATCTGCAACCCAGGGACACGCCCGGTGATATGCAGCTCTGTTAGGTTTAGGCGCGTCTCCTAACTGCTATATGCTTTGAACAAAAATTTAACTAATCATTTATTGCTCTTTATAAATTAACCAGATGAGGCGTTCCTTACCCAGTCATTTGTGGATATCTTGCGCAAAGAATTCTGTCCAAATCTTTATCTGATAAACATAAAAACACCATAGTTTTAATCCCTGCCGTTTGTCTTTTAATTCAGAGGAAAATGCGATGGTCCAACGATAAGCGAACTTCCGTCCGGATGTGTTGCGGTTCTACTTTCCACTCTAGAAGATTGCTTGCACAAAGAACCGGTGGAGGAGACGATGGATCAGATTCGGGATGTTATGGATTTATTCTGTATCGTATGTCGGTAAGCTCTTGTCTTCCAATTATTGCATTTTTTTCGTTTCATTTGAAAATAAACGTTTTTGCTTAGAAGTTCCGAAACGAAATGGCTAATTCGAGAATCTGCCCAGTCTCTGGAATTGTTTGAGCTACTCTTCAAGCAGGTAGGTAGACAGCCTGTTTATGTTTTTCTATAAAAGATTCATTTATAGATTGCGCAGTACTTTGATAAAAGTCAGTCATTCCCATTGGCATCCGTGACGGAGGTGATCGGTTTGCTGTACGACCAGTTGCAGAGTTGGAAGCGATGGGAAATGAAGTAAGTTGTCTTCTTGCATGTTTGGTTTTCCCTGAACACAAAATTGCTGACGAATTCATTTGCATTCTAAAGAATTTGACATTTTTAGTCGCATTTTCTTATTATCAAAATTTTCGTGGATAAAATTTGATGCGCCCAATTAGATGTGTTTTAAAGTGAGTTTTATTGAGCTTTCTGACTTCTTGTATTATTTACATATGTACAAAGAAAACCTGGAAAATACAATCCGTGAGTTGTTTCCGTTTACTGCTTTTGTGAATCTGCTGATTTTGTTTGGAGTCATAATTTGGTGACTAAATGATTCAGCGTAGTCGAGAATTATACCCAGGTTTATATATAGATGATAGTTGGCTTACTACTTATCTTGCCATTCCTCTATCGCTGGTTTTCCATGGGTAATTATATAAGGTGTGGTCTGCGCACTACAAAATCCAGGTATCGCTTCATGCCTGTACTCCGCAGACTGATCAAACGTCCAGCCGATCCATTCCCGCGCTGGATGCCATCTTCTTTCCGATAATAATGTTAATAGTAAATGTCCCATCGTTTCTTTTTGGAATCGGTAATACTCAAGTTTGAACCACTGTTAATGGGATCGTTGAAAAAGAGAAAATTCCCATATATTCTGACATTTTTGTCCAAACACATCGTTGCCTTGTGACGGAAGGTATCCAGTGGTGGGTGTTTTCCAGCACGCTTTTGCCGACATGCCCCCCTAGCGTGGTCTTGATGCTAACCTAAGGACTGGAAAAATGTTCACCGAACGGACGTACGGTTTTGTGTGGTTTGTCTCCCTGTGAGATTGCAATGGTCTCTGCTCTTCCAGTGCAGTTTTACCCGCTTATTTTTACGTAATGTTGATTAGGTGGGAATCAAGCGTAGATAAGTCCAAAATATAAGACAGCCTATATTTGGTTAAGCCAATGTGAAGGTACCATCACCACAGCTATCATAAGAGGGGGAATGGCAGACCGAGTCCGAAATAAGTCAAAGGACTGAGAAGCCGAAAAACATTCCATTTAGATGCGACGGAGTGACAGTCATCATTCATTGTCTAATCACCATAAGAATGTAGAAGAAGAAAGCTCATGGGAGAAAGGCAGCTTTATTCCTGAACAATTTTTGAAACAAAATGACTTCCAGTATCTGCTGGACTTTGCAAGTTCTCTCGGTCTTCAACGTAACAGAGCAAACACGATCAGACGCCGTGTGATTCAGTTTCTGTTTTGCCACCAGTTACTCCTAGGTAAATTAGGAATTAGTTTTAACACTATATCAGAAGAGGAATGTGAGCTAGGTGATCAATGATTCCAAAGGGTCAGCAGAATGGACGCTGAATTACCTGGGGAAGGAAAGAGACTCCCTAAAGATTTGTGTGATTCGATGATTGTGCCGATTTAAGGAAAAGTGATAGCTCCTCCGCAGAGGAATTAGTTTAGTAAGAGCAGTCGATTCAGATCACCTGTGGACATATCACCCGCCGACTTTCGAGTACTCGCGAAAGATGTACCCGTAAAATTCAAGTCATTTTCCGTCCCGGTCGTCGTTGTATTGACCAAATTCGCACTTTACCATAGGTCTTAGAACATGCTGATATTGTACACACCAACAATTTCTGTTTTTTTTACTTGAAAGCGAAGTACAAGGCAGCTGATCGTGCAAATCCAAAGCGCTATCTCTTATTAAAGGGTGTGTAAGGGAAATTTATTTCGATTTTCCATTCTCTGTATTCAAACAGCCGAAGCCAAGTTCGCGCTTATGCCTGTTTCTCCTGAGTTGGCTACGAGAAGTAGTGTTCTTCACCGTTGTTTCCTTTGCATCTTTTCTTTCCAATTTTTTCATTGGCGTGCTTATGGTGATAGTCCTGTCCTCATGTGAGAATAGTGGTATTGATATTTGTTCAGACAAAAAATATCTGACTTAGCATATGCGTACGATGTTGTGCCCCTGCGTGAAGGCCGAAGTGAGTCGTTGGTTTTTCTCGATCGTCTAAACAATATTTTAGGCACGTTTGGAATGCGTTTTGTACCATGAACGCGTAAAATGCTGTTATAGAACTGGATTGGTTCGAAGTCGAACCTTGTTCCATCAGGGCAAAAATTAGTTTGGGTAGATAGATATCGGACAAATTGTCTCCGCGTATACAGAAGGCGGGGTTGGCGTGACATCCGGTTACCTGTCATAGCATGCGGATCAGCTGTGAGGTGGGTACTGCTCTACGGTTCCTAAACATGACCGTTGAGAGCACGTATACGAAGACTTTTGGTTTTTGAACTCTGTTGTCTTAGTCGTGTTGGTAGAATATAGTGGAATAGTTTGTAACTCAGACATTAGACCTAAGATACTACGTCCTAGGTCCTAGAAAAGGCATTGAATCAGAATAGTAGCGGAAGGTTAGCTGAAAAATAAGTTTAACAGCCATAGAGAGGAGAAAAGATGTCAAATGCAAGAATGCCGCTGACTGCAACATTGATCTATATCAACAACTGTCTCTAACCATTGATTATTCCACCATATTCTGCCAACACGACTAAGACAACGGTGTTCAAAAACCAAAAGTCCTTTCCGGGGTCTTTTCCCGTTTAGATTGGCCAGATTATGCTTTGTGAACTTCATTGTCTTCACTTCCCCACCATCCTTGTCGATCTTTAGTGACATTTCATCCGCTTTCGCTTGCTAATCCCTTCGTTATCCACCACATCTCTCATCGCCTTCGTGTGGTATTCACCTGCAACGGTTCATTTGCAGGCATTATTAAAAGGTCCATGGTGGCGTTTTGTCAACTAGATTGCGTAAAGAAAAGTTTTCCCAACACTGAAGCTGAGAGTCCTGACGGAGAACCACTGTAACGTCGAATTTCCTCAATGAGATCTTTAGGCCTTTACTTTCGTGTTCCAGTATTCCTCCGCTATAAATTCCCAGTTTTCCGCGTAGAGTCACGTAACTCAGAGGTTTGATACCTCACCGCTGTTTGCTTTTGAAACCGTGCACTCTTTTACTGAAAAAAATATAGGCAACCTCCATGATAAAAGTTGGAGCCAAACAAGAACCTTTTAATGAAACCTGAGATCAAAGTAATTCACAATCAGTTTGACAGAGTTTATGCCGTCATCGCAGTCCCTTCCCCCACCCCCTCCACAAACTCACAAGTCTCATGTTGGAAGTCAAACTGATAACAAAGTGATGATATCATCTGAATTTACCTGATTAAAGTAATACAACTGATGAAGACAGAAAAACAAAAGATGCCCATCTCTTAAAGGTCCTCCTGTTTTCCTGGTGATAAACTGGATAACATGCTCAGTAGTTTATTCACAGGCACCCCTATTAGCATGTTAATAGTATTTACACCCTCCAAAAATGACACTGTCGCGTAGCCATCATTATCTTTCCGATATGCAGAAGGCCATGAAATTCTCGTTGATTTCCGATCAGGGGTCGTGGATCTTTGTAACAACGAAATAGAGATTCTCCGGAACCAGAAGGACCTCTGCTTAATACCAACAATGAATGTTTATGTTCTGCTTCGAGTAGAACAATTCAACAAGGATACATTCACATGATATGGGAACGGTTCAGTTGGAGGCTCCTAGATGTTATTAAAAAGTCTCCAAGTGAATAAGAAAACCTCAACATTAAACTTAACGAGAAGGGGTAAACTCACTCCGTCAATATGTGGTGTACGCAGCTCACTTGAGTGCACTTTCAAAGCATCCACATATACGGACAAACGATGACTGGTGACAATCAGGCGACGCGCTGTGGCGAATGAGATGGCCAATGCATGCACTTGTTTGCTGTGAACTGATATATATATGGTAGTGTTTATATAGATGAATATGAATTATCGGGACTACATGACCTGCCGCAGGATTAGCGATGCTTTTCAGGTGCATGTGCTCAGAGCTATCCCGTTCCATACTTGGAAACTCCGTATGTAGTGCAACCACCATAAACGTATTTTGGAACCAGAAATGCGAACGGCTCAAGCAAGTGCTTGCGAAGCGCCATTGCGATCATGGACAGTATTTGTGAAACCGACTGAATAAAGAACAGTCTGCTTTTTCCGAACTCTTAACAACAGCATTATCCATGACTTTACTCATTCAGTTGGCAGTTTAGGTCAAATTAGACGGCAGGTCATAGGCGAAAGCAAAATAATGCAACATGGATCAATATTCTGAACTTACACAGTTCACAATTTCTGGGTGGATATTTCTAAAAACGCTGTAAATCGATGAGAACTTGGAAGGACATTACAAACCGATCCAAAAAGAGCTGCGAAGTATTAGAGATTGACTAAGGCTCTAGAGACATTTAAGCAGTTAAGTGGGTCATGAGTAAGTTTTGTCACCAAAGTCAATCAACCCCCAAATTTAAAGCGAGAGTAATATTTCGCATTCGTCCAACATGGACAACCATTAACCCTGGATAGATAATATGCTCTGATTGTGGTTGCATCCTCGTAGCATCATCTGCTTGAACAGAAGAAAGAACGAAGAATAATGAAAAATTCATGGTAGAAGATTAAATTGAGGAAATAGAGAGAAGAAACTTTTTGAATGCAGAAACACCACCGACAGCGGTACCCAGCCGCAGCACCTATTGCCTTCAACCAACTGAACCTGTTCTGTACCAGTACGTGTTTTAAAGATTGAACTGTAACAATCAGTACTTGAAGCACAACCTCTGACTTGCTGACAGGGTTTCCCCTTCACGTTCTACCAACAATATGAAGATAACGGTGTTCAAACAGCGAAAGTTTTGCAAATCTTCTGCTCTCAGTGGCCATGTTTCGAGCCTCACTGCTGGTGCAAAGTGATAACGGGATATCAGGTCGACGCCACAGATACCTCAAATTAGAAAATACCGATTGGGGGTTCTGTATGCGCGAAGACACTTCATCTGGTGTACGACTACTTGGTGTGATGCAAGTACCCAAGTAATGAAGTCTGTCCACCTCGCGCCGTTGGTGCGATCCCCTGCAAGATCAAGATTCGGTTTTGAGCCAATCCATTTGTAGATTGGTACTTTTCAGTTCCAAGATGCAATACGCATTCGAAAATTAACTACACCGTCATTCAGCCTATCGGGGAAACTTGCCACTCACTTGAATTTTCACTCCGAAGCACGACGTTGTCCGCATATTGTAATTTAGATAGTTTTCTATCTGAGCAAATATTGATGTCAATGTTCATGCATGAGGATAGAGTTATTTCCATAAGCATGTCAGTGACAATGTTGAGAAGAAAATGTTGAAGAAGGTGACTCAAACCAATAGGAGCTTTCGAGGTGAACTCGGGTGGGAGATTGCAGTAAGCATGAACTCGGCTTCGGCTGTTTGCCTACAAAGATTGGATTGGTGAAATGAATTTCTTTAGCACCCTCTTCATTGTGAAGTAGCTCCTGTGAACTGCAGGAATGCCGCTTCCAAATCAATGAAGATTGATCCCAGGGGCATTGTTGATTGGGATCCAGTCTAACAGTGCACACTCCATTCGCATGCTCGGAATGATCCCAACGACGGCCAGACCATGAGTGCTCGAAGCCAGACAATTGGGCACGCGAATAGTGAAGCAAGAGAATGAGGTTGCATCTGGGATACGAAGAGTGATCCCGAACTTACGGTCCTGTATGCGCGTTTTGGAGGCACAGCATACATCTTTTTTGAAACTTTCAAGAGTTCTATCTAGGGCAGCTTGTTGCTCTATTTGGGTGAGTGTGAGCGCATTGAAGGCAACTAATTGAAGTTAACAATTAGGTTTAAGTAATGCTTCAAAACTATTTTTCCTTCTCCCCCTAAAGTTGAATTCATAGATTCACTCTAGCCCAGGGCCATAATACTTTTCGTGGGTTTTCCTTAATGTTTTCCTCGCCGCGTTAAAAACCACACTCAGTTAAAATTAACTTTGTATTTTAAGTTTCCACTTGTTCAACAGTCGGTAACAGCGTTGTCGGTAGGATGTGTATTAGGCTGTTACTGAATTTTGAACAACTGCATACTTAAATTTCTCACCTTTCACATTTGCCTTTCGGTACCCTCCGAACCTTGTTCGGCCCAGATTTGTCAAATTCATTTTCTACCGCTTGATAAATTGGTGGTTATTTGAACTTATGTACCAAGCTAAAATGGACATGCCCATTTCCTCAAGGATGTTGAAATCATAAATTACAAATCCTTAACCGTCTGTTCTATAACTCTAAGTGAAGAGGCGTTTTCAAAAAATCTATCCGCAACAGACTAGTTAAAATACTACAGTTAGTAGTGCATGCACCAACTACTTTCGGTTCTCACGTTGGCTCACGTGATTTTTTCTCCATTCCTGGGGTGTTTAATCCACCAGTTATCTGGCCGATATTGTAGTTGACACTGACGTGCTTGGTGCCCCTCTAGATAGACGGTCAGTAAACGAAGGGTATTTTGACAACTGTCAAAAACTGTGGCTTGCGATGCATTATATCATAAACGAACCTATCATGCAGGCTGAATCTGCTCACCTACTTTTACCGTGACTGTTTTCTCAATGTTTTACTGTTCTTGCATAATTGTGTTTCCCTGGTGTATTGATTAGAAAATTGTGTAGTATTTCTGTCTCACTGTCTTGCAGCTTGAATTCTAGTGAATAACAGAAATTCCTGGTCAAAATCGCATAATTCATTTAAGGTATTCGTGTGGAACAATGATGAGTGAACTTTGTGTCTCACCAGGTGTGAGACTCTTTGTATGTGCTTTTTTAAACCCATTATTTGTATAATCACTCGATTAACGTTGCTTAACTATCCAATGCTTTGTATATACTGCCTTTATTATGACAGAAACGTCTATCCGTATACAATAGATTAGTCAGAAGGTATTAGTTGACACGCTTTTTCATCGATTACTTGGGCCATTCTTTCAGGCTATCTTTAAGGTCGGTAGTCTTGTGTATGCCTACCGTTTTTATCCCTAACTTAAATTAGGGATCAGTGAATCACGTTTGCTAGCACACAACATTCTTATGGAGAAAAAATCAATCAACTCACAACAAACTCGTAAAAATGACTGTGAAATCAATACGTGTGCAACCAGCTGTCCTTTTATATTTCTGTGTGACTTCCGAACTGCATCTATCTCTCATTTGGGATTATATTCACTCTTACCGGGCGGTCTGAGTGTCACCTCATGCTTTATTGGAAACGAATAAGTCCTAACTCGTCGTTGGAAATCCGTTTAACTTTGTAATACAGATTTTAAAATTCAGACTATTTGAATGGTGTACTGGATACTTTTATTCACCATGTTTGAATTACTGGTAATACCCGACGCGCGCTTGACCCACAATTAACTCTTCAGAAGCACTTAGTTATAAAGAACGTATCGAGGTCAGAAATCTTGAAACAGACATTCCATAGGATAAATAAGCGATGGGTCACAGAATAATCGATTGTGGAAAATTTGCACTTCCCTGCCAGAAGTGTGTCTGGTTCTTGTGTGTTATCTGGTGGTGGTCAAACGGTCATGAGATTTAGACATGAGTGTTCCAATCTTCTCACATCTAACCACTGTCTGATTTGGTGACTCAAAACTGACCGCTACTCATTTACCTGAATTAATGTTGTTTTTCGTGCCATTAACAAGGAAATTAAGGATACCGTTAGAATTCTATTGAAAAATCTGTTGAAGTGACGGTATCCCGCTAGTTGGAATTTTTGTTTGTTGCTCAAATGTAGTAAGTGGAACTTTCGAGGGATGCACTGGACATTGCCACTTGACGGACGGCTACGGAAAATAAGTCCGACCTGCTAGATCAGTCGACTTCCAACAGACTAAGTTCCCGTTGCTCAATAGGTAGCATATGGTTATGCATAAGTTAGAGTTGTCATCTCGACCGGAATCCCGGACATGTTTTTTACGGCCCATCAGTCCGGTGAATTTCTTCGCAGCACCTAAGCGCAAAACGTTGAATACTATGAGTTACCGTAAATAATTCTGTAAAGCTTTCATGAATTGACAATAGTTTTGGATTTTCTGCAGTTATATTCTGAGCTGTTTATAGGATCTGTTACTATGGGAATACAGCTAATTTGAGTTTGATCAATAACCGTTTTCCTCTGTCTTGTTGTCCACAGTTCCGTCGTGGAGCAGCAGCCCGTTGATTACAGTATGCAAGCAAAAACGTTCAGTTCGCGGAATAACGTTGTCACCCGAGAGTTAAAAACAGTGATTTTCCGTAGGTTTACTTCTGGTTCAGTTTTTTCATGTCAAATGATCAAATTCGGTGATACCGACTCGCAAACATCTGTATGAATCGCTTGCAAGAGGTGCATGTCAAGTGTGTGGGACTAGGTAGTTCAATGAAACAGATGACATTTGAGCAAGGACTTATAAGCTAGAATCTTTTGTGTGCTCCGTGAATCTTAAATGTTTTAATCTGTTTAATTTTACTCTTGCATGAGCTAAATCAAGTTGAAATGTTTGGTTTTGTCATCAAGATCACCGCGGATTTTTAACCAAGTATGTACAATGACATTTTCATTTCTTTCCACTGTACGCACTGTGTGGCAATAAGAAGAAATAATAGTAAGTGAGGAAAAATGACTATTGCACGGATAATTCTGTGGGCGAAGAAAGTATTTGAATGCATGAGCAGTGGGCTCGTGATTCAACTATGCCACATTGAATCTCTGAACATTCCGTCAGGGAATCTTATGACTAGACCAACCTAACACACAGAATGATTTTCCTCTGCATGCCAATAATACGTCTATCATTGGTAACTTGTTTAAAGTAGATATTTTAGCTTATTTTATCTCTAAATCAATCATAAACTTCCCAGATTCATTGAAAAGACATCTGGAAACCTCAGGATCTCGGAAGGAACAAGGTCCTTGGTAAAGTTTGGATGTTCATATTGGCTGGTGAATCATTTCACCGCTACTCGCTTATTATTTATTTCATTGACTGAAAGACAAAATTGGCTTACTATTCTTGGAAATTCCGTTATCCGGTAGACCAGATCAGATTCGATAGTGCTGTGAACAATTGTTGTTTCACCCGAGGAAACTATCCAAGAGGTAAACCGTCGTACGGCTCAGAACAAGTGAAACTCACAATCAACAAGAGACGTTTGTTTTCTTGTTGCAAAGAACGCAGCTCAACTTACTTCGGATAAAAACACAAACAGTGGTAATAGTGAACGTGACTTTGAATGAGCACGCGATATGCATAGCACAATTATTGGAGCATTGAATTAGAAACAGAGATTTCCAGTTTCAAGGTCCAACAGAAAGGTCAATCAAGCAACAGTGAAATCAGAAATCGATTCTGCGCTCTACAGCCAAGGTGGAATGACTTGGCATAAATTAGTTATGTTGAATACTTTGGAATAGTTTATTGTTTACAGTGTATCTGTAATCAATTTATGGTACCAAATCTAGTTATGTGGTTTTATGCGGCCCCAAATTTAACAGACAGGATTACTAGTTCTGCCATTCTGGGACAGTGAATCCTGGGACTCATGAGGTTCGTCTCCTCCACAACAATCCTGCATCAAACATGAGATGAAAAACTATCTAACCCTTTCTCGGTAAATAAAACTCAAGGCTGCTAACACACGGTGCACACGTTGACCGTTTGAGCCTTTTTGAGATACATTCATTCAAAATTCTTGAGAGATGTGACATAATTTTCTTAACAATATTTCAGGACTTCTTCAGAAAGTTAAAGTTGGCACTGACAATTGGAGATCACTTCTGGACGCTTATTGCTATCTTTGCCTGGGATGTGCGGTGAGTATAATCCAGACATTTTCTTCCGCTCAGTTGGCAATTTTGCATAAAGTTTTTTAGGCTTTTCTTTTCCTTCTCTATTCTAGGGTTTTCTGACAGCCGACCACGTCCAATTGATGCTAGAACAGCTGCTGAATCCTACTGGATCCAACTCTTATGGGACGATAGTGGCAATATTTTTGACATATCAGTTCAGTTTGTCAAATTGTGACAATGTGAGTTACTGTTTGTTCCGGTTCTGGTCCAGTATTAGGATGGTTCGGGCTAATAAAACTGGTATCGTTAATGACGACTGTCCAGAGAACAATTGATGGAAAGTAGTACACAGTCGGGTGGACCAAGTTGGTCTTTCTTTTATGAAAATACCTTGAATATATTTCATGTTTTACGAAATCAGTTTTCCGATAGAGTTATATGGTGAACTCCGTATAACACCATTCAAATCCGGATATGTTGCATGAAGAAGACCGGGTACTGAAAATGTTTTGATGATTGTATCGTTGATATCCAACAAGGAATCTGTGCCTTAGCCGGTAGGCATGGCCCATGAAACCTCGGTAGATTTGGAGTTTGAGTCTCATTAACCAATTGCCTTTAAGCTAGTTTCATTCAGCTTTGATTAGTACCGCACAGTACCGTATAGTCGATGACAAAATGCAGGGAAAACATGTGTGAACGTTTTTTTTCATCACAATATGATTGACTTGAACACTGGGTCTGGGCCTATTTTATCACGTTTGTGCACGTGCATAATCCAGTCGGTATGATTACCTCCAGCCATTAAAAGTAACAGATAGAAAACGAGATAAGTTTGAGGTCACTGATGACGAAAGCGAGGTATAGACAAACTGACGATCCCCTTCGCGCTGTTTGTGCAATATGGGACCACTCGTCTGAATTTGTACTTCTAACCACGCGTGGAACACGGTTAGGGCGCAACAGCCAGTGCCGTGCACTGACTCGGTGCTAGTCAAACGGACACGCCTGGCAGCCGGGCAAAAACAGAAAGAATTCGGAAGCCGGCGATAGTTACGTTTATTATTAGACTTGGTTTAAAATGAACCTTTAATATGAAAATGGGGTTGGTCCCTTATTCCTCTCCGTTCTTCTCTTTGGTATTTTCTGTGGCTCGTGAGCAGTCTTCGTGTCATTCGTCACCATCCGCCATGAAAGTTCGCCCAGTACCTGGAGGGTTGTTAGATAAGTAGATTGCCGCGAGCTAACTGTACAAATACAGCTTTATCGGTTTCAGTGCCGTTACCTTTGCGAAATTCGAGTTTGCCCTAAAAAGTGACCTGTGCCTCGCAATTTTGTTTGCTATATTGTGTATGACCTTAAACGAGTTCATTGGAGTTTCGCAAAGTTACTCCGTCGCGTGTTGCGTAATCCATTGTTTTAATTTGAGGTGGTATAGTGTTTTCGAACTGACTAATTGTTGTTTTCTCGATCTGTACTGAATTCCCTGGCTATTTATCTTAATAACTTCTTTGCTGTTCTGCCTATGTAGACAGTTATGAGTCCACTTATGAGATCATAGACAGTTTGATTTTGCGCAGAGGGAAGCGACGCGTTTGCCGACGCTGCTAATATCTGTGAGGCTGCAGTTTCTATCCATGAACTGTGAATAGTTGCAAGGATAATGCTTTTGATTAAAAGCAACTCTGATCTGTTAACAGGGTGTTTGGTGCCTGGAAAGATTTTATACTACGTTGACTCCCCGAGACTGACTGAAGTAAATCATCGCTTTTCTTGAATCTATACCTTTACTTTGCAGTTTTTAGGTTCGTAAGCGGGTGTGTTTGGTTGTGTCGAAGCTGAATATTTACCCGGCGGATGCAGAAAGCCTATAATTGACTTGACTTCCTGGACCAATGACATTAAAAAGGGTGGTAGCTTATGGTGATGAAAAGCTCGCTCGTAATTTTTCGTTGCATATAGGTATTGATTTATTTGTTTTTCTCATTTTCAGCCAACGTTGGACTCAATGGTAGAATTTCTCTGTTCAGCTCTGGCAAATCGGATGTACCTTACACACACCGAGCTGGGTAGGTGAAATTTCTTGCCTGCCTTTAGATTAGGCCCCTGATCTGATTTTCTCACTGAATGGGTTATACGTTGCACTACTCCCTCCCATTCTAGCTCATCTGGCCCAGCTATCAGACGTATCCGACAAAATCAGGTTAATTCTGCGTCGGCATTCTCTTGAATTAGCCAGAATCGTTGGAAAAACCCTTGTGCACGCTGACTGCAATCATTTGTGTTGTGAAGCTGCTTTGGGATTTCTTGCAAGCCTGACGGTGCGACTCGAATCTGTTGGTGACCCTGGGCAGACATTGGCATCGAACAAACTTGTCTACCAGCGGGCATCATATCTACCGGAGCAATTCTACAATACTATCGAGAGATACTTCATGCAGTTGGTCACGCTCTATCCTGTCTATAGCACAAAAACTGCCGATCAAGGAGAAAAACACGTCGGCCCTTCGATCGAAATTATTGGAAAGTGCTTGCTCCTTTGGGTCAGTAATTACGCATTTATTTATTTGCGACCACAGTTTCGAATCTTCGTATGTTTATTAACTCATTAGTATAAAAACTATATCCGGTTGAATGAAAACTACCGAATTTTATTATCTATCCAAATTCAATTTTTTAAAATCAAATTGCAAACAAGATATTTTTCGCAGCCAAATGTGCTTCTGAATTCCACTAGTAAGTGCTAGCTGACGCACGGATACATCATACTATGAGCAGTAATATTACGGAAGTTCACCATGCTAGATGTCATAGAGCCAAGAAATTTCGGCTGGCAATCGATATGATCCAAGTGGAATATATTCGGTGCACTAGCGTACTCTTACATCTAGGTTGATGGAGCAGATCACGTTCTAAAGTGGGGATGGTGTCCAAGCATTGGCTCAAATCTGGGTGAGGTCAGTGGTTTTTCAACGTTTTGCTTCATTCAATAAACGGCAACCTAGCTAACGAATTATTTTCGGATTAATTGCTAACATCTAGACTGAAGTTCAATCCATAAGTAATTCTATTATTTCTAGGAGGTAGGCACTACATAAAATAAATGGGCGGTTTTATTTCCATAACTTGGTACATTGGAAGATCTACAAGCCGAATGAAATGCAGAACCAAAAAAACTGCTTATCTTTTTGTATCCAAATTTTCAAGCCGCTAGCCTGCACTGAGACCAACCAACTTTTGACGATTTGTTCACCCATGTTGGTCGCCCAGGTGAAACATCAGGTTTTATGTAAGACATTAGTTAGGATAAACAAAAGAAAAATTGTTTGTGAATAGTTTGTGAATGAAGATGAGGATTGCACATGTTGATGGTTCTTGCTTTGTTGACATGGAATACCGTCTCTGTTCATATTAGGCCATATATGGAGGTCGGAGATATGTGATAAAGGTATACACTCCAGGATGGCCTCCGGTTAAAAACCAATTATCCAACCTGAACGTGAGATTGAATGCGTAGGCCTTAATGCCCGCCGTCCAAGATTCAAATGAATCAGTGCGTGCAACAGGTAATTTGGAATATGCTCGATTTCTCTTCGAGTCCAGTGTCCTGGCCAAGTAATATGCTTGCCACCAGAACACCAAAAGTGAACCGGCAGAGAGCATGTGAGGTAGTAAGTTCATTGCTTTGGCAGACTGACAACGGATCTGAAAACCGGTTATGGTTTGCGGTATACACAACTAAGTCGTCATATGTTTTCGGCCTAGAGTGTATTTCAAATCATGGGGAATATAAGTAAAATGCGGTCACTTTCAGAAGGGGTAAACAAGTTACCTGCTGTTGTTCCATCATCGGCATAGGTTCCTTTTTTGTTGCATATTTCTATAGGGTTTAACTAAAATGTTCGGGGCAACCATTAGTTAAATTGCTTCTCTGTAAATTCTTCTTTCTTCCGCACTTCTTCTGGAGTAGAGATTAACCGGGCCCTGTGGAATAGTGTTCTCACTAATCTGCGTTTAGAAGGCCATGGAAGAATGCTGGGGAAATGGCACTGGTTGAGTGGATTAACTGCCTCTCACCCCAAAAGCCAGAAATTCAAATCCCCGATCCGCAGGCCATTTTGATGGTAGATAGTACATCACTGTCGCTCGGCTCGTTACCACACCTAACATGTTGAGATCTCATTCGGTTTTATGCCACTCCAAGTTTCGGATTCACGGTTTTCTACTTCCTTCCTTCGTGTGGTGTGCCCCAGCGGTCGTGGAATATGCCCCTAATAGCACATTCATACCTCAAGCATGCCATAAAAACCCCGATAAACTGGAATGCGTGCAATTACTGGTACTAAACAGCTGGATGAAATGGTTTATACTAAGGTAACTGGAAAATTTGACCAGGCAATGTTTTTTTTGCTTGGCGGTCTAAGAGCCTATCATCATCAGTCCGTCTGTGGTTTTCCTGAAAACTCGAACCACGTCGAGGTCTTTGAAATATTCACTAGGAATTGGGAGCCAAATACTGTTTGATTAAAGGAAACCATAGAAGTAATCAGTCTCTTGAAAAAGTTTTCTGTCAGAAAGTGATTCGCGGTTCTCGATCGCAAGGTGTTAGAACCTATCGCGAAATCCTCAGAATGGTTCTCAAGTTCAAATGGTCCCCAAAGACAATAAGAAGCGAGACGTTTTGGGACGGTATCAAAAATGTTTACCAACCGCCAAACAAGGCTGTAATAAGCGGAGTTGTGGATATATAAAAATCAGCCTCAGTGGAGTCGCTTAAGCCAAAGTTCTTATGCATCGATCAGTTCCATTTTCTCGTAGAAACTTACCGATACAGAACCGTGTAGAAAAGAAGTTTGCGATAATCTCGAAATTTGTTTCCCAGTGCGCATATAATGTTTCACCACTTAATCACTTCGTCACTCAATGTGATTTGCTTCCCGTAAGCGATCGACGTCGGCGAATGAAATTTTGCTTATCGAATAGATTACCTTAGCACTAAAGTTTTGCGGTCACAGCCCTCAAACTTAATAATGCAATTTGTTTCACAACCGTTTTCCAGTGAAACAACTACTTGCATGGCCTTAGTCAGTTTATTAACCGTTTGAATAGTTCAGTTTACGCAAGTTCAGTTTACGTCGTTCACCACATCCAGTTCATCATATTATCTCAAAACACGAGGGACACGTGCATCATATTGTTAAAATTATCGAGCTTTTTGGGTACTCAGTCATCAAAACTGTCTATATGTTGCTAAATCATCTCATTATTTATTTGCAATCTGCATCAACTTGTGTCCGTTTGCTTCGTCCGTGGTTTGTTGATAGGTTTTTGGAATCCCAGCAACCAATCCCTCTGCAGCGGATATCATTGATTGCCGTCTTGGAGACTCTCTGAATAGTGATGGGAAGAAAGCACTCTCACGTTTGGTCATTACAGAAGCAAAGGCATTCACTCTATTCCTTCGCTGGACAGCTCAGTTGATAATTTGTGCCAAACCCAATCCCGGACAGTTTTACTCCACATCTGTGTCCGCGTTAGTCGATAGGCTGTTCAAGGTTTTACTCGAATCGCTTGAAGATGGGAGTACCATTGGTCGTCTGAGCAGAGCTCGTTGTTCAGAAGCCTGTTCAATTAAAACTGGCCTGGTCCCAAGTGTTTTGCGGCTATGTACTTGGCTATCACATACCACGCACCGAAGAGATAGTTTACAAACTCCATTTGACATACCGGCCACTCAGCAGGTGGATTTCCCTGAGGTTAGTATTCCCAAACTTGATGATTACCAGCGAAACGAGTAAGGAGAAATTTCCACTGAGATTTTGTAAACGTTGATTGACTTGGTGATTGTTATGTTCATTATCCTGGTCACAGGTGACGATTGAAACTGGGACCTGCATTCAAAGGAGTAGTCTGAACGTGCCAAACACAACATCTTACAGTGGTTTGAATTTCGCATTCCCCACCATGCTTTAAGCGTACTCAATCTTAATAACCTCAAAAACGCTTGTATGCTGTATATATATATATATATACGTAACAATAATGTTCCCCCATAAATGAGAGGGGATGATAAGTCAAATTTCTAACAATCAGAACACGTCCACTATTGTGTGTGTGTTTATATAACCGATGGCCGTCAAACTTATGGGTTGAAGGGATGCGATTCACATCCGTAACCCAGATCTGTAAGCAATTTGAGAGATTTTCGGAGGTGTTGAGAGGATCAGGGTAGCCTCAGGGTTGGTACGAACTGCATTAGGGTACATAATAGGGGATAGCAGATACGACTGCATATAGCCTCAGTTGTACGGCCTGAACGTTTCAGCACTGGTGATAGTTTTAATCGTTCCTGTGTTTAACCCAGCCCAGTCGTGTTCACGATCCCGTTTGGATAGGCCTCTGGATGTACGGCCAATGTACGCTGCCCCACAGGACCAAGTTCGTACTAATCCCGAGGCTTCCCTGATCCTCTGAACACCTCCGAAAATCTCTCAAACTGCTTATAGATCTGGGTTGCGGGTGTGAATCGTATCCCTTCAACCCATAAGTTTGACCGCCATCGGTTATACAAACACGCACACACACACAACAGTGGACGTGTTCTGACTGCTAGAACATTAACTCGTCATGCACCTCCTATTTATAGTAAACCGCTTAATGTTATGTATCGGTATGATTGGGAATGACTAAAAACGAGCTTGTTCGTCACACTGTTGTTTCTCAATGTGCTCTGTGGAATTATTCGGAAAGTAACTTTTGTTGCAAATAAGCTGGTGTCAGACAAACAAGAACACCAAAGAGTAACAAATGTCACAAAAAACTTTTTTCCCTGTCGCTTGTTCTTTTCCTCTTATACCCGTCGTGCATATATATATATATATCTATGTACCTGACGAGCAACAATAACCGCGAAACCCGTCGTGTGCTCCCGGGCAAATTTTGTTCACGCATCCAGATACTACTTGCTGCTTCTATATATATATATATGTATATATGTGCATATATATAAGCAATAACAATGATTTGTGCGAAATAGTTATCCGACCTACGTGTAATTGTAGCGAATCTTCAAGCGATTTTAGTGTAACCCATCTTTTATGACCAGCGAAAATTCAGCATGGAGAATTATGGCAGCTCTCGCCCATTCAGTTCATCTTACTCGTAAAGAATCTTCGACGATGCAAATTCATTTTGCCTGAACTGGGAGCCTGAAAAAGAAGATTTCGGATCGATTAGCATGGTTACCAATTCGAAATAAGAGTGTTATATAAACCGGTAGCGTCAATGTCTAGAAGATCGTCGGTAGGCAGTCCGGATAGCCTAGAGGACATGAAATTATACTCAAAATGACTCGACCTAAGCCCGCATCCTGGTTTGGGTGTAATGAATATACTACACTGTTGATTTTTAATAAATCAGATAAGACGCATGCGCAACTGCTTTCAGAATTGTCATTAGTGAGTTGGCGCTGGAAATGAACTGTAAAAGTGATTCAGCACCACTGAAGAACACTCGTTTTATAACGGTTTTGTTGGTCCCCTAGCGACACACCATAGTTCATTCCCATCATATAGGGCTCAGATCTGAGAGTAAATGGTTGATGACCTAACTGTATGCCTGATTCAGCGTGTTGATATCCCCCTAAGGGAAGCCTATATTGGTTCTAAGCGGGGGGGGGTTGCAATGTCTCTAAAGTTGGTTTATACTGAGTGGACAGAGTATGGATACCCTATTGGGTCATGGCAAGAACGACAAATTCACTAGGTAAAAAATTTCGAAAACTTTGATTAGCAGATTATAGGTGTTTTTATGATGAAGATCATTTCTTGTTCAGGGTTCTTTTCTTTCGACTAATTGATGCCGTAAGTCGACAAACGCACTTGTCACGTTGGGATACGGTGACAGTTGTATAAACAGCTGAACTGGGTCAGCTCCCCACAGCTTGTATCAAGCTAATATTGAGAATAGGTCTGTTCAAAGAAACAATCAATTGTTTTATTCCTTGGGGAACTGTTAATAGTCATCGTGAGTCACAAATGCCGCATGTCTTCCAGTCGTCACATGAAAAATGCATTGAAAGCAAATCAGATAGTTCACATTCCTTAAAGTGCGCATCATGTTAATTGAAATTATTGCAGGTTTTAAGTATTTTAAACTCTGGATTAACTGCTTGCTTCCTTGAGAGTTCAACTTAGCATGCAGATCACAGGATCCAACGTGCGTTGTGTGTGCAAAAGTCTATTGTCAATTGTTTTTCCACTGTGATTCTGTTCTAGTAAACACTCAGATGTGAATAAATAGAACGAGATTCGCACAATCGAATAAAATTGTTAATCCTATTTGTAGCGATCTGCCTTACTAAGTCTCACCATTTAAGTAAGGTCAGAAGACAAGTGCCAGCTGAATAGGCCAACTGTATTAGGTGTGGGGATTTTCGACTCAAGTTCTACGGTCCAGATTATGTTAGAAAATGATCTTGCACCAGCTGACTCGAGAAACTGTCATTATGATTTGAAAATCTAAGTTTTTGGTCGATTTTTCTTTTTGATGCACTTCACTTATTAACTAGCCTCACCAAACATGATCCTCACTCCCTTATCCTTGTGCATGCGGAATCAGGCATCAGTGATGTCTGCCCAGATTTCACGGTGTTGTGAGGTCGTCTTCACTGACGATCAATTACCGGAAGATAGACCATAAGACTTGTTTCTTTGTTTTCCGCGGAGTTGCGTTCTCAAGATGCAGACACCTCGCTTTATCAGATACATTTGCTCCATCGATGGATTGACAACTTGGCGAGCGTACGCGTAGTATTTTGACACGAACACCAACAACACTAGTTGTCTTGCTCCTCCAGGTGACTGTGCCAGCGGAACTGGCCTAGTTATATGTGAAGCGTCTGGTCGTAGCCTGAGTGCATGCCAGTATTAGACGTCGGAATACCTTAGAGATTTCTATAAAACTGTGCTGAACGGAATCCTGGTTAACAGCACTGGAAGTCATTTCACTGATCAACCGATACATGTTTGTTGCGTGGTACGGGGATAAACAGTATGAAGCGTTGATGAACAAATAGTATTTTGGCTTTTGAAACCAGTGTAATAAATTTATTCAGAATACCACTCGGCGATCTAAAATAACTGAACAACCAATGGATCGTTTATTCACAAAATGAAATATTGAGGCAATTAGTTTATAAGATGACTACCGTTCTTCAGTTGTAACACAAATGCAAATTCGCCCAATTAATTTGTGTATGGATTTGAAATATGAGACATAAGTAGATGGGAAGAATTCGGAATATTATCGTTTTCAGAGATAAACAAAACCAAAACAAAATATGGGCATAAAATAGATTTGATAACTATCCACGATCTGCGTGTAATTTTGTAATTGTTCTTCTCTCACTTCGAGTGGTGTGAAATTGATCTCCAAGGGACCATATTTCAACTTCATATATAGTCCGGAGGTGGAGTGATCAGAAGTGTCATCACAAGTAGTACAAAGTTTGAGCAGATTACGAGGAGGACAGAAATGTGAAAGTAACGGTACTGAATGGTACGATCATCCCACGGATCCACACTGGTTTGGATGCCGGTTTGATGTTTGTAACGAGTACATCAGACTCGGTAACAATAGTTTCTTCGTTTGTTCAGTAGCCCCTGGCCGTCGTTCAGTAGTCTAGGAGTGTTTTACCCAGTGGCGGTTTGAGTTGGAATAATCACGTATTTCTCCAATGAAATTATGGCGACGGGTGACATTCACCGTAGGCTATTAAATCATGTCACTGGGTCACAGAATTCACACACTGATCCTTCTACCCCAGACCGTAGCTGCTAAGAATGGCCATCTTCTACTAAATGATGATAAGGGACTGCTAAACGGCGCAAAAACCAACAAAAATGTTTTTGATTAATCAGAGTCAGTAGGTTACCGATGCTGTTTTGCTTCTTGTTCCCTGATTCTTGTTTCAACAGTTCCTCTACTTGTACTCTTTTCCCACATATCCTGGATTTATGAAACCAGTCACCTTCGTTAGATATCGTACTTTTAACCTTACATCTTTATCTTTCCTGTTGACTTTCAAGAATATAAAGCAATCCTCCATCCACTTGGAATATTTCTCTCTTTGGAACCAAATTAATAAACTGGCGTGAATGTTACCCCATATTCGTCTGTTCTAATGTCTTTTGATCATGGGGTTTGCCCCGTGTGTGGTTTTTCGGTATGTTTACAAAAAATGCTATAAGTCGCTAGTCATAAGACGTTAACCATCCATTCCCGTAGAATGGAAGCTATTAAAATCATAATGCAGAGATCTATGGCAAATTTTATTCATTGCCAACAGTACCCTTTGCTTTTTTCTGCCACCTACGCTGTTGTACTCTTTCTGGTAACTTTGGAAATAACTAAGATTCGCTAGATTTCGGCTTTAAACCAGTTTCATTTCAGTTAGACGACAGAACAAGGTCTTAAAACTCGTATATATTGTTAATTTTGGTCTCATCAATCTGTGGTAGCCACGAATGGTATGCATTTCTAAGTTACTTGGACGGTACAGAAATCCACTTTTTGAAGTATAGTACAAGCGACTAGCTATCTGGATGAGCGATCGATAAGTTGTTATCCCCGAGAACTATGCCATTTGAGAAATCGGATAGTACACTGAATGGATTTTTGTTCTTCATTACGTTTATGCATAGAACGAGAGTAATCCAGCTGAAGGACAGCCACTCCGTGATCTTCAATTAGCAGGACAAGGATTACTGGAATACTATATGCTTATTCTGGAACATCTTGGGCTACATTCGATGCAGGCGAGTGACTTGAATGCTATGCTGACCTTATTCCGCTATGAACCGGTGCGACATCACTGCAGTAAATTACTGAAGGTTAGCCCAACTTCCTCTTTCACGTGTTTTATGATGTTACATGCCACTTATCAAAGCCATCCTCAAAAAATGTTTTTTGTCCCAGTTTCTTCGTGCATGGTTTGACCAGTTCGCTCAATACTGATGTGATCAGTCAATATCAGATTTTATATTCGGTTTATCGACAGGAATATTTAAAGTCCTTTGTTGTTTTGTTGTCACATAATTAGTAGTACAGATTTTCGTGTACTTCGGAACATTTTACGGACAGAAACAACTTGCAGGGTAGCCTGAGATGGTTACTAACACAGAGGTCATGAAATCGTCACAGCTGGTTTATACTGAGCAACAGGCCAAACGAAAACGTCTGTCTATCTGACAGATCGGAAGTTGTCACTACGACCACGTGAATTTCAACTAGGCCATAGTAACGGATCTGATAGGCATAACTGAAAGCCGCAAATCTATTGGGTAACAACCGAGCTGATGCGGCTGGAACAGTGCTCAAAAATACTCAATATGTGCAGGGATATATTCATTTAGATGATTTAAATACAAGATAATTGATCCTACTGCTACGAGACCGTGAGGGTTCGAATCAAGTCACTTGAATTTGTAATCAGCGATATCCATTTTTGCCGTCTATAATCGCCAGATTCGGTAAATAAAAGTGCATCTAGGGAATTATTCATCATGCGATGTCAGCGCGCAAATGACCAATAAGAAACCACAGAAGCAGTGCGTCGTTATTTCGTTGTTATTAGGAATCATCAACAATGCACATCCGTGAAGTTTGAACTGGGACGTAAACACAAAACTGACAGTTGGGAGTCGAGTATCATAAACTCTATGTTATCCGCGCTGAGTCTGTACGGTCTACTGTACTTTACCACCACACGGTGTTGCACCTATCCGTTACTGGTTTTTGCATGACAAGAATCCTCGGGAGCGCAGCACTAGGCTCCCTCAATAGGTGACCTTTCTACTGACATCGCAGTTACAACGAAGGCTTCACATGCGATCTGCACGCTTGGCATACTTGATCATGTGAGTCAAAAGAGATTACATTTTGATATTAATTCATGATGATTAATTTCTTGCACGAAACGGATCTTCTGTTACTCGTCAGGTCAAATCGCTCTTGTCAACTCTGTATTCTTAGTATTAGTTTGCGGTTTTATATCCCCCTAATTTAAATTTTAAATGCCACATACCATATTTGTCTTGGATTTATGTTTAACTCCCTGGCCTTTTTCATTTTAATCCAATATAATCCCCAAAAATCTTATGGTCCTATTTGTTTGTGCACTTTTCTAAACAAAACATTTTGTCCTACGCTGATGCTCGGGAATCACAGGCGCTTTAACACGAACATTGTGATCCTAATATCTTATTTGTGTTGTAGCGTGTGCTTTCGGACCGAATGATCAATCATATGATCTCAGCGAAATAGCAGAAATAGATGTTCGAATTACCAAATTAAGACGAAGCTGACGGCCCATCAGTGCTTTTTCCCTGAATCGTCTGGACAATTAGGCAGTCTTGTACCGTCCTGTGTATAGCTTGAAAGAAGTTTGTTTGAGGGACAGGTTTTGTCTGGCAGATTAGGCGTCTGTCACTGAAAAGGTCAGAGATTAAAATCCTAGAGTTGCAGACACTTTGACGGTAAACGACAACTCGCTGTGGTCCGGCTCATCACATAAGATCCAATCGAATTTTGTGTCTCTATGGCACTCCAAATTTCACGACCATGGGCACTGGTCCCCCGGTGTGGTGCCCGTAGTGGCTATGGGGCACATCCTTTCCACCACACATGCCTAGAGCGTGTCATGAAAAATTGTGATTGTTTTGGTTGGGCGGTTTACTTCGCCAAGTTGAACTGACTATTCGTCGCCTTTTGGAGCCGCACACGTTGATTGTTCCGTTTCGTGAGGCGACTATCCCTTTGACCGTCTACGCATCTACACGTAGAAACTGGCTGACCTGTGCTAATAGTTGTGTTGGCATTTTCCGAACTAGCGCTGCTCGTGAGTCGAATTGCCGTCTCCGGCGGGAACTGGTTCTGGGATTGATAATGTTAGCCTTTTAGCCTTTTTCGGCTCGGTTAAGTTTAGATAAATATTTACCTTGCACAAGCGTGCCCTGGTTTTGGTTGCAATCTCACGGCACCAAACAACAGTGATGGAAAAATCAAAAGAAACAGAAGCGAAAATACTTCGAATTGGAGAACACTACTGAGCCACTGAACTTATTGCTTGCCGGCAGTGTAAGGAAGAGGGCGGTGGTTGTATTATCGTCGGATGTCGATGTACAGGACAGCATTTCGGATTCACGGTGGATGATTTTGGTCATACCATTTAATTTAAGAACAGTGTGCGGCTATCCAGAAACTCGTTTAGCTTTGGCGATGAACAACTTGTTTTGATGCTGTCTTGCATTTTCAGCGTTTGATTTAGTATGTCTGCTTATGGTTGGTGATTTTATTCTGTAATTTCAACAAGTCTGGGATTGCTCTGTTCTCGATTCCAAACGCTTAAACAAAAGACCAGTAGTCAGATGGTTATCCTAGCCTTTGGATTCATGTGTTCAGTCTGCGAAAAACTTCGGGAGTCCAATATATTGAAGCGTGGCACCGTACCGTCACTGCATCAGTCGTAAACCAAACTGGTGGTGAACGTCCGGATCCTCCGATAATCTGTGCTTGCGATGCCACCGTGACTGGGGATATAAGGTCCATGAACTGAGCATCGATTTCCCTATTCTAAAACTTCCAAAAGCGGTTATCCAATTTTCATATGTGGGGCCATTGGTACTGTAAGTTATCATTGATTTACAAAACTCATGCACATATACATGACAGAATGTGACTGTTTCACACCGATCTGATCAAGACCGCCAGTGGATGACACTGATTAAGCATTAAGTTTTTTGTCTCATAAGTGACACGCTAAATTATTCGACGGAATTCACATTGTGGCCGGTAAGTTAGCAACTCGGTCTGCATGTAATGAATAAGTATAAAGTAGCGTGTGGTATGCCATTAACAAGCCGTACTGTAAAGTGATTAGCTGTTGTTTCGTTGCTTACTAATTGAATTGGATACCAATGTATAGCTACTGTTTAAGGTTTAAAGAAACATCGATTTCTTTTTATGCCATCTTAGCAGTATTACAAGAAATTAGTTTCTGACACTCGTTCAGTGATGAGATCAACAGCATTTGTGAGCACCAAGCTGGCGTGTTTACACTCCGACGAGTACCGTTCACGCACGCACGCGCACACACAAGAGGTTTTTTGATTACTTCCAGGACATTGAAAGAACTCAAAGCGTGTTTTCTGATGAATCACTTTTGTAATATACAAAAGATCAGTCTTAAGTCATTGTTATTATGAGTTGTTCTCAAATGACGATGGTCAGAAATGTTGCTTAAGATGAAACTTCTCGCTCTTCAGGTGATGATTAGGATTACACAACCGCAAATGAAAGATTGGACTGTTCTACCGGCAACAGGAAACTGGTTGGAATTCAATCGCCCGAGAGATGGGATTCTCATTTTGCCTGTCGATTTTGAACCAACAAAAAATAACGACCAATCGTGAGTGTTTTTGTTTCACCCTTTCACGTTTAAAATTGCTCTTTGTTCGAGTTATTTTTAATTGCCCATCATTTTCCTATGGATGTCCAAGAAATCAACGTACAAGTACATCACAATACTTTTTATTTCCTAGATAACTGCCCCTGATTCTTGCCCCAAATAACCTGATTTTCAGACTTTTACGATGTGGCTTACCTTTGCAGATACTCTCTCCCTCTGTGTCTATTTCGCGACTAATCATCATAAATGACTTGAAACTGGATCATAGGCGCATTAAGAAGTCCAAACCGCGGGTAAACTGAAATGGCTTCCAGAAAGCGTAACTTCACTGAATTTGTTTTGAGTAGTGTAGAGCCATTTGTGGTCCGTAGAAATAATCCCTACTCGCTTGCAAATTTATTTTGCTTAAATATGGCTGCTTCTGTCACGAAACTGGAACGGCTTCTTTCCACATCAAGGTGAATGCCTCTTATACGCTCGCCAGCATTCGTGTCCTTGGAATGTTGTTCCAACGGTGAACATGTATTGAGTTAGCAGCTCAGTCGGAAAAACGAGTGGAAGAATAATTGATCCAAGTAGATGGGCTTCCACGTAGCTATGCCCCACTGCCTTGCGGTCAGGTTCTTATCAGAACAAAAGGTTTTGGTTGAGAAGCCTAACGCGTTCTGCTGCTTAGTGGCTGGACGCCCTCGCAGTATCCGTCCAGCAATCCCCATGAGTTACAGACCTACAAATAATTCCATACTGTATCGGTGGTCGCGCAGGATAATCAAGACCGCACTTCCCATTACATCGAGCGGGATGGGTATTGATAAGTATGCTACTGCCCAGAGTTCCCTCTCATTTATTCAACCTATCTCTTCTGTCTCCAACCGAATTCCTTTGCCCCTTCTGCCTAACCATAGTGTCCCTACTGATAACCTGCCCGATACTCGCAGCGGCTCGTAGTCAAGTAGTGTAGTAGGTGGTTTTCAATCTGTTAGCTCACATTTTCTCAAACCTCGTCAGCCTCTGAATATCGGTTCCTTCAATGTGCACACTTTAATGCAGGCTGGTCAACAGGCGTGTTTGGCTCTGACAGTGGACTCACTTTCGATTGATGTCTGCTGCGTGAGTAAAACACGATTTCAGGATTCGAGTAGAGTAGAGTAAATCAACTGACTGCACTTAATGTCACGTCAAGATATTTTCTTCACCCTTCAGGAGACGAAGCAGCCCAAGCTGTGGGTCGACGTGTTGTAGGAATAGTCTTGAGTGAGAAGGCTGGAAGCGGATCTTCTAGGCTGGAATATCCCAGTCAACAGTCCGCTTTGTGCGCCATGAGACTGCAAGGGATCCAGTGGGTGTGCGGAAGGATAGTGGTGTTAAGGGCAGTTTATTTGTTATCTCGGTATACGTTCCAGCAGACTGCAACACTGACATGGAGGTAGACGAGTTTTACGATGACCTCGTCACTCTTGTTCGGAGGAACAAACGCCGTGACATTGTAATGGTGGCAGGTGATTTTAATGCGCAAGTTGAAAACCGAGTGCATCTGAAGCCCTGTTTTAGGTGGCGAATTGCGCGTTGCCTGCCTTCAACTGAAAACCAAGATTTAAACGGAGAAAGACTTCTTCCAGTTTTTGTGCAGACAATCGTTTTAATTCCTATCTAGTACGAATTTCCCGACAACAGTTTTCAGTCACACAGCGACGTGGCGCTCTAAACTCGACTGTGCTCTGAAGTCAGACTGACCAATATTGCAACAAGTAAGCTACGCGTTGGCACGGTTTCTGTCCAGAATTGTAGATCGTACTGAAAGCCATGTACGTCCGGATCGGAAACCATGCGTTAGTTTTAAGGCGATGTTTGCTGAAGCTTAACGGCCATTCGATGCCACGGCCACAAACGTCGAACACTTGTTCTGATTCGGCTGTTCGCCACCAAGCTTATGAAGCAGAAACTGTTCGAGGATCTAAAACTCCGACGAAGCAGCAAAAACAGACGAAGCAATGGGATCAATTAAGCAAGCAGTGCATTTTGTCAGCAGATTTCGCGTGTGGTCCTAGGTTTGGCCGTTTCATCAAAGACACTTTGGAATCTCTCAAGGGTCGTTGGGTCCCTAAATGGAACAAAAACGCCAGCTGCCTAATGCAAGGAGGTTAAATAAAGTGCTTCGGCAGTTGCACAGCGTCCGGTTGACAGAATAAAGCCTTAAGAATGACCATGAGAAACTAGTGGGTTAAGGTAGTCCGAAGAGAATGAAAGGAAGTGGCTGCTTCAAGGTAACAGTCAAAACGAACTGTTTAAAGTCTTGTAACGCGCTAACGGTGGGCGGCCGAACTTCGGTAGTGAAATTCGTTTGCGAATAGGGATGAGAGCTTCATCAAAAATGGTCCGACAACAATTGCAGACCCGTTTTGCACAGCACTTCAAGGAGCAGTTCAAGCTAGCCCACACGCTAATGTTTATGTATAGAATCGATGGATCCGTATTTCGTTTAAATCATAATGATGAATGCATTGATTGTAACCCATCCTTCAAGTAGGGCACACGGATTGACATGCCGACAGTCAGCGTGGTGGTTAGCTTTCGAATAATGCTACTAGTGTCCCGGTTTGACACCAATTGGGCGAAAGCATTATCCACGAACAGCAGGCTGAATTTTGTCCCCGGTCCGAGGGTTGCATCGACGGAATACTCGAAACGCGGCCCACATGTACCGCGGCCTCACGATTCGTGGTCCTTCCTCGACTTGAAAAGGTGCTTTCGACTCAGTTGGATTGACCAGCAACTATTCAGTGCTCTTTAACCCGGAAGGCACGCCAAACGAAGTTTGTGGGAAACCTGTTGCAAAGCATTGTACCTCCGCAAAACCTAATGGTCGCGTGAGGGTAAAATACGGTGAATTGTCCACGTTCATTCGAAACCGACTAGTGGCCGTTCGAACCAGGGTGTCCGCCATTTTCTCCATTCATTGTTCAACTCGTCAATGGACGAGGTGATGGAAGATGCTTTAGGAAGGTTTTTGAGGATGTGAGAATCCGAAAAACTAGGGAAATGGACCTAGATTAACGCAGACGAACGTCCGTGGTGCCCTGCTCGAGTCTGCAGACCATGCACTAGATAGATTCTCGAGGTCGGTCGCTCGGTTTGGCATGCGCTTTGCACCTTCAAAGTGCAAAGTGCTGTTGCAGGACTGGGACGACAGTAGTGCCAAACTTGGTGCTGAGCGAAGAGGGACTAATGATTGTGGACGGTTTCGTTAACCTTGGTAGCTGCGTGTCGAACGATGGTAGCTCGGGAGTGGTGGTAAACAACGCCCGGTAATATTCAAGGCT
>LUCM01003402.1:86366-156121 GCA_008360955.1 Fasciolopsis buskii
GTATATGTGGATGCTTTGAAAGTGCACTCAAGTGAGCTGCGTACACCACATATTGACGGAGTGAGTTTACCCCTTCTCGTTAAGTTTAATGTTGAGGTTTTCTTATTCACTTGGAGACTTTTTAATAACATCTAGGAGCCTCCAACTGAACCGTTCCCATATCATGTGAATGTATCCTTGTTGAATTGTTCTACTCGAAGCAGAACATAAACATTCATTGTTGGTATTAAGCAGAGGTCCTTCTGGTTCCGGAGAATCTCTATTTCGTTGTTACAAAGATCCACGACCCCTGATCGGAAATCAACGAGAATTTCATGGCCTTCTGCATATCGGAAAGATAATGATGGCTACGCGACAGTGTCATTTTTGGAGGGTGTAAATACTATTAACATGCTAATAGGGGTGCCTGTGAATAAACTACTGAGCATGTTATCCAGTTTATCACCAGGAAAACAGGAGGACCTTTAAGAGATGGGCATCTTTTGTTTTTCTGTCTTCATTAGTTGTATTACTTTAATCAGGTAAATTCAGATGATATCATCACTTTGGTATCAGTTTGACTTCCAACATGAGACTTGTGAGTTTGTGGAGGGAATGGGGGAAGGGATTGCGTTGTTGGTATAAATTCCAGCCTGTTTCTTTAGTGTCACCTAGATTTGAGTACACATTCCGCTGGTCCCTGGCAGATTCTTACTCATGCATGAGTGCTGTTCGTGGTTTTTGTATGACAATCTATTGATCGCCCCCAACGATGTTAAGAATATTTCACGTAAAGGTCGTAGGTTAACTGCCCATATTGTATAAACTAATGGGATCCACCATGGTGAGTTTTTCGAGATTGGTCTACGAGGGTGAGATTCCCCTGTATTTCATCCAGCATGTACTAGCTCGAGTGCTTGGGGATGAAATTTGGTTTAACATAGTCGGCTATGCCACTATTCCAACATTAGGACAAGCATCATCTCACCGCTGTTCACAACTATATCTGTTCCGTACTTGGTAAAAAAAGAAGTTCTACAGTCTTTTATTTGTGTCAAAAAATTTTGCAGTTTTCTGGTGTTGTGGATGGTATAAATTTGCATACGGTTGCATGCTTTTCGACGTAAAGTATAGCCTGCTCAGCGATGATGATATTAAACTAGTCAAGTAGACGTTGCCGCTAGTTTTGATAAATTCGTCGGAATCTTTGCTTGCTCTGTTCACAGGATACACGTATTCTGCACATTGGTGGATGTCCTGAATGGGTTGAGAAGAAGCACTACGGTGATATTCTCTCATCTCTGCATCGAAAACCGCACGGAAAATTGACCCCGTCTAGGCCATTGTGGTACGCAACGAACCAACGGGTTGGTTCTATCTTATCTCCGAGTGATTCAGCTAATCTCGCAATGTTTTCAACTCGCGATGTTGGCGTGGTCCGCAAATGTTCTCTCGGTGACGAAAAGAATATTTGGGGGGAACTAGTCTCATTTCGAGGACAGTTGGCATCGGTGGCATTTTTCAATGATATTATGCCTGAAACCACCCTGCAATCTCTGTCCGCCCATGGTATGATAGAAAATTTGTAACTTGGGCTTTTAAAACTACTTAATTATGATTCATTCCTTTTGTTCCGTGAAGTCATCAATGTTTTTCATACGCCCATTATCCACAGCTGGTGTTTGTTCTGGATTACATCGTAGCGTACTGGTTGAATAGTATGAATTGTAATTCCTATGCCTCATTTGCCATATCCTGCCTCGCATCATTCATTGCCTAATGAAATTGATCAACCCTTCCTTAGGACCGAGATCGTCTATTATCCGTTTTAATGTTTTAAACTCTTATGTTCTTCATATTTAAACACAAGCTAGGAAGGAAAATGGAACCGACGGTTGTTTTCCCCAAAACATACATTTTGTGGTATTTGAACGATACCGTGTTCATTAACAGAAGGCATTTTCTGCGCTGTTTATATGATGAGCAATTATGCGAAGACTGAATGATCAATGGCATCCAGCTCCAACTCACATACCCATGGAAAACAAAATTTTGAACTGAGCCCATACTAACAATTAAAAATGAAATGGGTTACCAGCAGTCTATATATATATATATATATATATATATATCTGTATATATATATGTATGTATATAGACATTTGGGTAATTCAATGAAGTTGAGAAACTATCCATATATTGAACTACTGCTTGCATACTTCCTCTTACGGTTTTTCTTTCGTGACGATTGTCAGGGCCCGCCTTTCACGTTTTGATTTCCACAATACGGGCAATGGCGTACCGGGATTATCTTGCCCGTAAGATGAACAAGCATAAAGTGATGGTGACTAGTTTGAGGAAACTTTGTAGTGCTAAAGATGCACAAAGCAAAATGTGTAGTTCATATGTATTTACCTATGGACCGCTATGAACTACTACTAAATGAATGAATTTGTTCTCATGAAATAATTCACCATGTGATATCATCGCTCAACTCACCATAAAGAAACCATGGAAGCACTGTACAGCTGTTTCATCCTTGTTAAGAATCATCAGCAGTGCATATCCACCGCGCCCGAACTGGGACACGAACGATTCTGAGTCGAACGCCTTAGCCATTACGCTACCGGACGGGCAGGCTCTGAACGGTTTGTTGAACTTCACCACATGATGTTGCATGGTTTCTTAATGGTGAGTTGAGCGATGATATCACATGGTGAATTATTTCATGAAAACATTCAATCTCCTACTACTAGAATGAATTCGTTATTATTTAGTTTCTCTCACTTAATTAAAAAGCAAGTTTCTGATCTGCTGTGCACGATCACGTTTGTGTGCGAGTGTTTGTGTGTGTATGTGTATGCGATACGTGTCCGTTCACAGCATGACCTCAAAAATTCATTAAAATCCACAGTGGATTTGTTTCACTGAGTCTACCACATTTCACACGACTGGTAATCTTCTAAGCTGGAGCGCAGCAAGATCTGGATGCAGCTTTGGTTTGGGATCGTTGTCTTCCACTTACTGTATATATGTATATGCGCTGGCATTGTATGCACGTCATTTTGTAGTGAAGGTTATGTGAAAATGAACAAAAGCAACAAAGAGATTGAAAAGGTGAAACCACGTCCACTCATCGATTTGTCTAGAGGGCAGTGGATTTCATTAGCTCAGTTACTCATCATTTTTTCACTCTTCCCCTCTGCTCATTCTGTCTAGTTTGTACACAAAACCATCGTTGTCTCCCGGGCTCTGTGCGGAGCAGCGACCTATTTTGCGTGAGTCTCTTCGCCCATACCTCAGCAAACTTGCAAAAGGTCATTCTGGTTGGGCGATCTAACGCATAATGTAGAATTTGAAGTCAGTTGAACGCCTTCCTGGACAACCCAGTTGCTGGTGTGGTTAAGCGTGCTTTCAGCTGGGACACGGCATGTATGCACTGTCAAGGGCTTCTAAAAAGGTCGAGCCACCTGTTCATGGCTTCCGTAGTCTCCACTAATATGGCTTATGTTCACACACTTGTAATACAAATGTAGACTCTGACTGTCCATGCACTTCGTCACCCGATTTCAGGCCCATGTGACCTGACTTATTTGCTCGACAATGAGGGCTATTCCAACTCTGGCCATCTGGCATTCTACTATCACGCCAAAGCAGTTAATATGGAGCAGTACATCTGTCCAGATCTAATGGGCGAGACTGTGGGCGCCCCGGTTCTGTTGTCCACTATGAAGAAACGCGAAACCAACGGGGACAGCCAAGCAGAACTGGAAGGGCCTATCCAAAGCACACCAACATCGACAGATTGGACCAAATTCATTGGTCAGAAAATGGAGTGCTATTCTGGTTTGCCAGCCAGTTTGTGTGGAGTCCAGTGTTTTCGTTCGGTAAAAATGTCTGTAAGTCCTCTTTGTAAAAATTTATGTGGTTCAAAATTACTGATAGTATTAAAGAAAATAAAATCTCTGACTCAAAGTTTCGTATAACTAAAGGTTGTTTTCCACCGGTTATGCGATAACCGTCAGTCTATTTTTTCAAAAATTCAGAAACGATAAGAATTCGTCCAAGGCCGTAAACGAGCGGAAATTTGTTTCAACGACTGACTTCTACGATACAATTAGCCTACACATTTCAGTCTCCGTATGGAAAGGAAAAACGAAGCGGTCAGAGTCGTTTCTGCATACTCAGTCGCTGGCCAGTTGCAGTTGGAACGGTGATTCCTCCGAGCCATTTAAGTTTTTCTCTTCAAACTCTCCTCTAGTAACGAAATTTTCAACCAGTCTTTGTTTAACACTCCCTGCTGTTCAGTATTGTTTGTCTTTCCACCTGATGTGTTTCCTTAACTAAGTAAACAGTCGATGTCACCTCGCTGAGCATATTGTCAGGATGCAACAATAAGACACTGCATACACTTTAGAAGCAAAAGCTTTTGGTCTTTCTGTTCGAATTTATGTCGACAGAACAACGTTCTCGATCTTACTTTTAGTCGTTAACTACACTGTCACACGCAGCTTTTGACCGGTAAACATCGACACTTAAATTTTTTTCATTTTATTGTTGTGGAAGATTTCGTTACTCAGGTTAGTTCATCTCTTCCTAGGATTCCGTCAATCAAATCGGTGGCCTTGGTGTTCTGTTTCCAATTCTCCGCCTCATACAAGAATTTCCCAAAGATTCAACCGATAGCACATCGGACCTCGGAGAGAACTCGGTTATGTCTTCCGCTGACTTTGCAACACCCGGACTGGTTCGTCCAGAAGAACCGGAAGATCTGTACAGACCCACAGTGGCACGATACATGACAGTACTGCGTGCATTTGAACGTCTCATTTGCCGAACTTCCCGACACTCGAGCGAGAAGCAACAAAGTGGGACGAAATGTACAATGCGTGAAAATATTAGAGCTATTTCTAAGGATGCCGATTTCACGTTGCCTCCAATCTGTTCCATTATGGTCAGTAACGACGGGTTCACTTACAGTCCTGAAATACTATCCGGTAAGTGTTGGTCTGCTCTTTTCCACTGACGTTGTGCTCACAGTTGTTGTGTTTCGGCAAACGGAGCAATAATACCAAATGACTGAGACGCATTCATCTTTCATCATTTTTCCTTTATTTTTCTTTTGAACAGAAAGTAGCATTAGGTTTCATTCACTAATGCTGGGCAACCTTTTGTAGCAGCGTGAAACGGATTTGATATGAGCTTGACTGAATTTCCTTAATGTGGAAAGTATATCCTAAAATATTCGTTTCCTTACTCGGTAGTTGGTATTTTAACTTGAAAAACAATTCTGATGAAGCTGGTTTTTGATTTTGTGTACATCTTCGTCAAATGTTATTTGGTCTCGCATGAATGAAGATATCCGACAAAATTATACGGATTGCGAAACGCTGCAGTTCAGTTCAACTAACCTTGCCCAAATCTGTCTTTCGATTGTAGCCTTAGTACCGAATAGTTCACGAAATAAAAAAATTCACTAAATGGAAGCACAATATTTTGAATTCAAGAACAATACTGACTGCAATATTCAGCCATACAGTTTAAAGTATCTAAATTTCGGTCTAGGGGGATCCCGTGGACCTCAACCCGGTAATTTAACTCAACTCACTCGGGACGTTTTGTTTTCTGGAGTTTATTTTAAGCCTTTCCACCAGGTCATGGACGGATCACCTTGACCAAATTTCAATCACCGCCTGCTTCAGACGGCAGTTTACAGTTATAAAGTTCATCTGATGACGTGCTTAATTCACCTCCCATCCACTTTAATCTGTTCGAATCCAGTGCTTTTTCCATTAATTGAGTTCTGAGAATCAGTACCCTCGCCTTAAATAAGCATGGCGAATGCAGCTTTCACAAGGTATTCCAGTAATACTAAAAGGATATTGGCATTCAAACATCGAGAGTGAGTGCATATCTTTTGTCCGTTTTCCTGAGTCATACTGCAAGACTGTGATAAAGGCAGTCCTGCCGTATGACTCAGGATCATGAACATGAGAGTATGCGATGTTCAAATGCTGTCGCAACGTTTTAGAAAGTGTTGGAGCAACTCTCTTGGTTATTCAGATATTTGGTGTAAGGCACTTAGTCTTCAGAGGAAACAGGGAAAGGATTTAGGTTGGTGTGGTTAGGAAGTGTGTGATATGCAAGCCCAGAACTCACTTACCTCGCTGTATGTGGCATTTGGACAACAGTTAAGGTGGTCAGTTTGTGATAAGACTTTATGCAGTGTGTTGGCCCGAATTGGACGAGGCAGAATTCTGAGTCGGTGATGCGGACGTTAGTTGGTACAGCTAAATGCTAAAGTCATTGACGTTTATCCATGCAAAATCTGTCCCATTCTACATATTGATTTTTATTTACTATTTTGCGGTTATTCATCCGCAATTTTTTCTTCATTTCTCTCCGGAGTAGTCGGTTCAATCGGAGCTAGTGTTTATTAAAGGAAGACTGAAGGCTCCAAAAACTGAATGGAACTGATCCCTCAGGAGAATTAATAGGTTATTGGAAATAATCTACTTAAACAGTTGTTTGTGATCGTCTGGATCTCAGTGGAGAATGAATGCTATGTCGACGCACCTTTGGGACGTAAATCCAATATGTTAACCGCTATGACCTGCGAGTGACAGTTGTTAATCTCGGGAAAATGTCTATCTGATGACGATGGTAATGATGATTCCTAGCTAGTCAATTTCATATATATACTGAATAACTTTGTAAAGGGACAGGGACGGCGGCCGTGATTAGAGACAGCAGTAGTCATAAGTGCAACGTTTCTGGTCTCCAGTTGCGGTATTGAGCAGTATCACTTATTGTCTCGAGGGATCTCGTGAACTCCAACGCGATTGGCTAACTGCATCTATACGAGCCGTTCTGCTGATGAAGGCCTTCGCTGAATTTATCCGTCATTGACTGGTCACCGCGAACCATAACCTGCCTCGGAGAACAGTGTACATCGAGGCAGTAAGCAAAACATGACCCAGCCAATTGAACCTATTCTCTTCCAGCACATGTCCTGAAGATTGAACTGTAACACTCAGTACTGGTAAGATTTTCCCATAACGTTCCACCAATACTGCGAAGATAATGGTGTTTAAACAGCGAAAGTCTTTGCAAATCTCATGCTCTCAACGGCCATGTTTCGAGGTCGTAGAACAATATGGACCTCACTGCTGGTGCATATACTCGACATTTGAATGATACCGGGATGTCAGGTCGACACCACAGATGCCTNAAATTAGTAAATACCAATCTTGCGCGTTCTGTATGAACGAAGACACTTCATCTGATGTACGACTACTTGGTGTGATGCAAGTACCCAAGTAACTAAGTCTGTCTACTTCGCGCCGTTGGTGCGGTCCCTTGCAAGATGAAGATACGGTTTTGAGCCAATCTATTCGTGGATTAATATTTTTCAGTTCGACGACTTAATACGCACTCGAAAATTAACTACACCGTCATTCAGGTTATCGGGAAAACTTGCAGCTCAGGTTTCCACTCCGAAGCATGATATTGTCCGCATATTGTAATTTAGATAGTTCGCTGTCTGAGCAAATATTGATGTCAATGTTCATGTATGAGGATAGAGTTATTTCCATGAGCATATCAGTGACAATGTTGAGAAGAAAAGGTTGAAGGGGATTTTTTGGGTTTTTTGAAAATTAATGATTTGATCTAATCAACTTTAACCGGTTCGGGAACGGGTCTGGTTTTCACCTGTACAGCAATGAAATCGGCAAGTTTATTCCAATTGAAATGGAAAGTTTTTTCACGTAAGTATGAAGCGTCAATGGTAATAAAAAGGCCCCTTGGAAAACGCTTGAGGTAACTGAAAGGAGCGATGGCTTACTCCTGCTGAAAAAGGCAACTGATTGCGGTTGTTAAAAATAGTCACGTTAGACGTTCCGAGCGTCAAACCATTATCTTTCTCGTGGGGGGGGATCTGAAGAAGCGTAGAATGACTGAGCTAAGGAGCAAACAATGCGGCAATGTCGATCTGGTCCATTTTTGTTTTCTAACCTTATTCCAACAGATTTCCAACCAGAACAGATGCTTCCGACTGCAACACAAATGCTGAATTGTGTGATAGGGAAGCCCCAATACAAGGCGCCTAAATTTGGGGCAGTAAAGCGGAAAGACAATAAATCAGGTCTGCAGGAATTATTACTTTTACTCCTGAGCATAGTTCGCAAGGGTAAATTTTCCAAAATTGGAGAAGCGTCATTCAAAACATCATTGGGATGGGGAAGTTAGAGCTGATCAAAGCCTTTTGATAACTGATCGTTGAATCTGTGAATATCAAGGTTTTAACCATAGAGGCGAAAGTTTGCTAGGTAGGACATAATGTATTTCCCGGGGGACAGCATATGCCATAAAAGTTAAGATAATCAGCCAAACGGTAGCTGTATTGGGCACCATGAATGGAGAACAAAGACAGAAAAGTCAGTTCATTTGAGAGCATACGCACCTAGTTACAATGTGGATGGTATATTTAGACCGGGTTAACGAATTACTTTTACAGTGAACCTTGGGATTAAGAAGTCAGCACAATGGTCAGATATCGTTAAAGAAACTCGTTCATAAAAAACAATGTAGTGAGAAAGCAAACCAAAGCTAGATCAAGAAAAACATTGTTTGGTTTAGCGTTGAGAAAACCAAGAAGCTATAAGAAAGAACTATCAGATTGGTTTAAGTCACCGGAAATAGTACATAAAAGGACGATCAATATAACCAAGGGCACGGTTGGATAGTTCGCCCATGAGGTGTCTAAAATTATGCTCCCGAATACTCGGAGAAAACTAATGAAGTTAAGACTATGTAGGTAACGTAGTTTGCAACGACTAGAGATGCAATTAACTTCAGAACTGTCCAAGGATTATAGAATGAGAAAATTGACATCAATTGGGACAGACAAACGTCACTACTCAGGCCCCTATGTTTCCCACAGTTGATTAACGTTCACCCCTGGAAACATTGTGTCCATTAAAATGTACTGCACCATCATCAGTATCAAGATGCCACCAACTTTCTTGTAGGAGAACGGCCCCAACATGTTTAAATTCATTGTGCAAAGCCTCGTAAATCTTTCTTAAAAGGAGCGCACATTGACAGATAAAATAGTTGATGTGGACGTTCTATCAAATGAGTGGTACCTAAGATCAGCCTCATTCCGCTGGAAGCTTTCTTGAATGCCCATGAACCTTTGGAGGCAAGCATTTCTAACCAAATGTCCAAAATTTCAAAATTCATCAATTCGCATGATTCAAAATAGTGACAGTATAAAAAATTATTTGTCTGTTAGGGTAACTCTGTGAAACAACGTCAGCAGGTATATAAATGAAATCTGAACAACAGGGCCGATTCCGATGGCCCTGGCGGACCAGGATGCTCTTGAACGATAAATCTTTACATAAAAGTTACACAATTACACACGAATATTTTATCAGGAAATCACTTGCTGCTTTTACTAAATAAAATTTACCTAATTCTAGGCCCCGAGTCAGTTTACAGTTGCGTTGGAATGTGGATACTATTGATTAGAAATCTGGCCACCAGCAGCTCATTGATCCGAAGGCAACTTTGCAGACCGGAATTCGTACGCACTTTTTCCTATCTACTATCCAACGTAAGTTGAGTAGCTTTCTAAAGTCGGATTTCTGAGTAATTACGCCACGATTTCCAATTTTGCTATGCTTCGATAAATGTATGTTGTTTCTAAAGTAACGTTTCGTGAAGCATATTCAGTCCAGAGTGCATAACAGAATTCACTCCATCATCACTTGATAGAGTGCTACTCATGCTTTAGGGCTGCGCGATCTTGAATAGCAAACAGAAGAATTCGTCGTGGGATTTGATCATTTCATGCTTCGAATTCTGAATCCTAGGTGTGTATGAGGCTTCAAGATATGATTGGTCTTAGCATTGGTTGAGAAACCTGAATCCTGCCCTAAGCCAATTTCTGACTTCAGTCATTTTCTCCCCCAAAACCAATCAGTCCTTCTTCTTGCCAATGGTCGTTTGAATGCTTTCAATTTACTCTACCATTACGCTAATGATGCAGCTCACAATTGCTCCGCTTCTTAACCCACCACGCCCCTGGCCACCAGCAAAATCTGTCTTGATTAGGATGTTCCTACTGCGCTGCTCAGTTCTGATCCTGGAATAATCTATGCGTGCAGTTTCACTAACCACGTCTGTTTTAATTCCTCTAGGTAACTCTTTCTTTTCCCTAGGTTGCATTTAAACTCGACGCCCCTTTATCCCACAGGTCCAGTAACCTTTTGCGCCTTGTTCTTACATTTTCTACTTTTGATCTTCTTTTTCATATGCCCTTGTTTCTTGCATTCTTGTAAAGGTTGAGTTTCTATTCCGCGTCAGATGGAGTTTTGCACCGGATCGCCTTTTTTGTACAAATCTGAAATCCGGCCTACATTTGAATATTTTCAATCGCGTATGAAGCAAAGTCTCGTCTGCCGCTTTGCTTTCTCCTGTCGGAGCTCTACGAATAGACGCCCGGCGGGTTGGTGGTTCTCGTCTACTTACCTGTTGTTGGACAATCGGTCCATCATATTTTCTATGCTATTGTTACTGTTATGAACCATAAATCATTTGCAAAGGTTATTCTCTATCCTATCTAGATTTATGGTTTTGATAAACATTCACGCCTTGATTTTTTCCTCTGTTTTCAGCTGCATTTGCCACTGATTAGATGAGTAACGCCTACTCAGTGGCTCTCTGTCTTCGGTCTTACTGCGTTATTTGATTACCGGTTCATAAAAAATGTTTGCTTTCCACTCTCCGGAGCACAACTTGCAGCTTCTCTTTCCGTGACCTTTTGTTTTAAATTTTGCTTACAGTTGGCCAGTTATTTTCACCCGGTCCTCGCCTCAAGACGGTAAACTCAAGCAATTCAGTCTTCTTTCATCTAAAGCGTTATTACATTTTGGAATATCTTTCTTTGTTATGTCTTCTGCTACTTACTATCTTTCGTTTATTAAATACAAAGCCGGGTGAGTAATGCGGAGGTCAGGAATTTAATACTAAATGTTAGCTCTCAGAATACCTTATATCATCGTACGAAACAGTAGACTACATTGGTTGGGTCACGTGTTGCGTATGGCGGACACTCGTCTACCATGTCGTGTCCTAATTTGTGTTCCTCCTAAGGAATGGAAGAAGTCATGTGGAGGTCAACAGATGACGTGGCAACGTGGGGTAAAATAAGTGTCTCACGTCTTCGTGGTTGGGATCCGAAAGACCCGACTAGTTGGCAATGAATCTCGAACAGTAGCGATCGTTTTTCCATTTGCTATCGAATGAGAATGATTGAAAGAGTGCGTTTTTACAGATAGACTGCGTTCTGTTTGTTGGCTGCGGCCGTATTCTTATCTTTTCCCACCTGTGTAGGTCCACCCCCTGTTCCCCTTAGATATTTACTCTTTTTATAGAAACGTGTAACTGTGGGGAAAAGGTAGCGATCAGTAAGGCTTGCCCTGTTGTTTAATGCTGAACGCTGATAATGATGATGATGAGCCACGAATGTGGTTCTCCCTTGAAAGTTTCCTCCATACACAGTGCATACTTTGACAATTGGATTTACTTCTTTTACCGCTAGATTCAAAGGACGATCTTCCGATACAAAAAAGAAACTAGTTTATTTGCACTTTTTTGTTCTTGTAATTTCCCCGAAAACGAGCAGTTCCTTTGTTGTTACTTTGAGCCAAACAGGGATATGCCAAGCTATTTTGTTGTGAACGGGAAACATTACTTGTCATATTAGGTTACCGACCGTTTGTATTCCTTTTGGTTTTTTGTTGGTAGGTTCACCCATTGAGATTGGACGCTGCCGTGGTTGCAGCCTGCCAAGAACTGGTCGAAATCACCACACTACACAATCAGCGGTCAGCATCTTTCATGGAAACCTCCCTTGAAATAGACATGGGAACGAGAAAGGAAACACAAATGGAGACATTGTTGATGTATCGCACTTTGTTTGTGAAACACGTTTTCCTCAACTGGGAGATTTGGTCTAAGGCAAACGCGTTAGCTCAGTTGGAACATATTCATCGTGTCATTTGTCTTGCGCAATACAAACCTCGTACATTCCGAATGGTGATGAATATACGAACATTGCTTGAGGTCCTAGAAATACACTATGGGTGAGTCGTATTAAGTAATACTGTAATAAGGATGCTTTTAATGCCACCGTCTTAACAGTGAGGATCTTCAAGGTTAGTCTAAAAGAATTCGGGCTAAAATGGCCTCAGTCACTATCTGTCAGCATACTACAATATTGAAATACCTTTTTCGCAGAATAACTTTTTGAAGAAATGTCAGTATCACAATGTTGCACGCCTTATATCCGGGACGAATTATCTGCCTGGCTACATGATACATGCTGAAGGATGACACGGAACGTATAATATTGCTTGAACACGTTAAGTCAAGTCAGTGTCTGAAAATAACGGAATAAAAAACAGAATACTTTGACCAAGAGGGATAAAACTGGATCACCACTCAAATGTTATGTTTGCATTTACCTATTTCTGGTGACGCTATATGGCCTTTCATTAGAACACGGACGTTTGTTCGACAAACCTCAGCGCTAGTCAGTATTTCGCTATGTATCTGACCTAAAATGCAGTAAATCCGCCAATTGGATTTTGTGTCATCGAAAGATGAAAAGCAACAGGTGACGATGGAATGTTTCGTTGGCATGCATGTTACCAAATTTCGAACCAGATCTGTACTATTTTGGATTACCCAGTTACGTGACCGTAGAGGGTCCTTATATTCAGACTGAAATCGCTAAATCGGAAATTGTTTCATATACAAAGTTCAGTTCATTTCAGATTTAAAAACCGTTACCATTACACCAACGTGCTTTGGTTTTGATTGAGACCTGAAGCACCACCTACTCAAAAAGAGAAAGTCTTTGGAGAACAGTCATAACCAAACGGCAAAATGATTGGTTGGACAACTCTACGTAGTAAAGCCACTGGCCGGGACACAGTCATATCACCTACCGTCTCCAATCATCGCGTGAGTTTATCTCTTGATCCGCAACCCGGTAGACTAACTGCGCCTACACGGGGTAGTCCAATGTTATCGACCGCCCACCCCGAACCGTCTTCCAACTGTCAGATGCCTTGGCGAACAGCATACGGCAAGACAGTCGTTCTGTGTGGTCTCCGCAAAACGAGGCAACCCTAACCTATTTGAGATTTGCTGCTCTACAGAACATTGAAATCTATGGTCCAATACCTTAAGCGTAACCTTTGAGTTACTGAAAAACTCTCCCACCATATTCTACTATACTACGAAGACAATCCTCAACCGTCATGTTTCCGCGTCGTATAACAAAACCTACCTTATTGCTGTGATCGATAAGCGGACGTCAGATCGACACCGCAGATGGCTCAAGTAGATGAATGTGAACCAAGTCCTTTGTGTACGGGAAGACACTTCATCTGATGTACAATCACTTGGTGAAATGCATCTGAAGCAAACCACCTCACCCAGTTTCCCACAAGAACGAGATTCGCCTTTGAAATCACGGAACGCATTGCAAACACACCTACACTTTCGATCAGACGGTTGAAAAAGGCATGAAACTTATTTCGGTCTTCATTCACTGGCACCACATCGTCCGAATAGTCTAATTCAGACAGCATTTGTTCAATACAATCCCTACGGCGTCGGCAACTGACTTGAATCCCGGGGGTACAGTTTCCGCAGGCACTGGATATTCGAAGCAGGGTAATGCCCATCAACAGTCTGAATGCAATGCATACCGAACTAACTCAACTGTAATTTTTCACATGAGGATTTATCATTTTCCTTGTGAGTCGATACAGTCACTGATCCAATCTCGTTAATTGGAATCTGTCTCCCTGTTCAGATTGATTCCCGAAGTTTGGTGAACTCTGATGGTAAAACTTCGCCACCGTCATTGACTAAAGATGGCAACAATCCATTTGGTCCAGCTGTCTTACACCTTTTAAGAAAACCTCTATTTTTGACGGTGGAGTGGTATCTGTGCGCGCTGTTTCATTGTTTCACAAATGGGAGATCCAATGTGGTGGTGGGTGAATTAAACGACTCCCTATAATGCTCTTTCCCGAGGTACAGACAACGTTACTGAGATTGAATCAGCGGGTCGTTCGGTTATCTTGCTTCTACTGGGCTAACGTGGACCAGTAATCCTTGTCATTCGCCAAAGGTTGGGACTTTTGTCGGCAGGCGCAGCCTTTTCCACTTCCTTCCACTTTCTTATCCGTCACTGCTCCTGGTGGGGAGTCCTTTTTCCTGCGGGCAGTTTTCTTCTCACTCACTTATGCTGACTTTTGAGTGGTTGCCATCATCCAGCCGTCAATCGACGTTCCCTTGACTGAGTTGTTATCTGGAATATTACGATAGGTCCGGGGAAGTGAAAGTGGAAATGGTATTTTTGGATGACCGCCTGCGTATGAGCCACCATCTGAAACGGTTTCTGGAAGTTATAAGCTGAACCTGAATTAGTCTGAATAAACAAAAGTCATATAGTTATAACTCACACTCGAATCATTATTCTTCAGATAAATTTATCACAGCGGAAACGTGGAATGCACGAATGTTGCCCCATTTGTCGATGACAATTTATGGACTACCAGGCTAACATTACTTCACGACAAGAAAATAGAAGAGACAGATATAGTACAGGTGCTGGATAAAATAGCAACTTTCGCTAGCTTTCGAGGGAATTTCGAGAAGTGTATACATAACCTTTTATTGGTGTACTTGATCAAAGAATGCTGAACATATTCAATTGGAATGAAACTCTATGACAGTCACACTGTAGTGTGCCAGATTCAACTCGAATGTCAGTTGGAGATTTTTATAACTCACACTTAGTTCTTGGGACAAGCTTCGACCGCAGAGCTAGAGATATGCTACCTTGTTTTAAGGAAGGACAATTGGAAAAGAGTACTTTTGCAAAGTCCACTATTCTGGGCTACCATAAGAGCCATACAAAAGTAATGACCTGACCGTAACAAAGTCCAGTTAGGAGGCTGTGAAGAAACGTTGGACCGCGTTGCTCAGGGGACATGGAGAAGAGAGTATTTCAATGGCAAAACACAAACATCTAATATCAACTAATTCGTCGATTCTTTGCTTGTTTGGATCTTGCGAAGTTAGAAAACAAAATTGTTCGTTATGGCCTGCCTAACCAGTGACTTCTTCTCCATTCTGTACAATCACACGATGATGTGTATCCGAATTTGAGTCTGTCAAAATGGCAGATTGTGCGATATGTTCCAACCTGAGGAACAAGATCGAATGTCTAATAGTTAGCGGCAGGATGGTGTTTTCTTTGGATTTCAATTCCCATTTTCCCGATGTGTCAACTTGAGTAACAGCTGACTAAATCTGTGAATATATTGGTCAGTAATTCTACATAGTAGCCTTACGACATTCTTGAATGATCTGATTCCGTTCAGTACAAAAAGTCCCCGACTTCTATGAAACGAGAGTTAGCGACAAAGTTCAATTAAAGACCAAATGATATAAGGAGTGTGTCGAAAAATCGATGCGCCATGTATTGGTTTTAATTGATTGTAAAACTTGCCTTGAGAAAGACTACCCACGGTAGTCGAAACGTTGGCGCATTTCATCTACCAACAACGCTGTGTTATTAACATTATATCATTCACAATTAAAGTTCAATTCAATCCATTTCTGTAGTAACGTGCTGTCTTTGGTTACTTTCCCATAACACAGTCGGCTCAAATAGAATAAAGAGAAAAGAAAAGTGAAGGCCGATAGGAAAACAGTAAGTTGAGGAATTATATAGAAGCCCAAAGGTTCCGAATGCATGAACGCGACTGTTTGCGGAAGTGAGCCATATCAGAATTGCTTCGAATGATGTCGTGGACCCCAACGCGACAGGCTAATTGCACCTATACCAGCCGTTCTACCGATTAAAGCCTTTACTGATTCTACCCGTTTCATTGATTGGTCACCCGAACCATCCTCGAACTATAACCTGTATCGAAGAATGGTGTACAACGAGTCAGCCGTTCTGTGAGTATGCGCAAAACATGACCCAACCTCTTGAACCTATTCTCTTCCAGTACGTTCTAAAGATTGAACTGTAACTCTCAATACTTGAGGCATAGTCTCTGAGTTACTGGTAAAAGTTCCTCATCACGTTCTATCAATACTGCGAAGATAATGGTGTTTAAACAGCTAAAGTCTTTGCAAATCTCATGCTCTCAACGGCCATGTTTCGAGGTCGTAGAACAATATGGACCTCACTGCTGGTGCATATACTCGACATTTGAATGATACCGGGATGTCAGGTCGACACCACAGATGCCTGAAATTAGTAAATACCAATCTTGCGCGTTCTGTATGAACGAAGACACTTCATCTGATGTACGACTACTTGGTGTGATGCAAGTACCCAAGTAACTAAGTCTGTCTACTTCGCGCCGTTGGTGCGGTCCCTTGCAAGATGAAGATACGGTTTTGAGCCAATCTATTCGTGGATTAATATTTTTCAGTTCGACGACTTAATACGCACTCGAAAATTAACTACACCGTCATTCAGGTTATCGGGAAACTTACAACTCACTTGGCCGGCGGTGACCGAACGGATAAGGTCCTGGCGTTTGGATATGAAGGTCGCGGGTCCGAGTCTTCCCACCGCCGGTCAACTTCCCCACTTGACAGCCCTCTGCTGGCCGCGGCCCCCTTCCTGAAAATTGATGTACATTGGTGTTTCATTAATAAAGAAAGTGAAAGATAAAAGGCAAAAGATAAAAGATTTTCACTCTGAAGCACGACGTTGTCCGCATATTGTAATTTAGATAGTTTGCTGTCTGAGCAAATATTGATGTCAATTTTCTCGCATGAGGATAAGATTATTTCCATGAGCATATCAGTGACAATGTTGAGAAGAAAATGTTGAAGGTGGCAATTCAGACGAAAAGGAGTTTTTGTGGTGAGCTCGGGTGAGAGATTGCCGTGAACACGAACTCGGCTTCGGCTGTTTGTATGCACATGTTGGATGAATCAGTGCGACTTTGGTGTCGATCCTGAATGCGCTGGCAGCAAACATTTTCTAAACCCAGCTGGACCATCACTGGCTACTTGCGCGTCGTCCATGGGTTTGGTGTTTTGTATTCCTTCGTTCGCGTTTCTAGTTTCCGCATTGTTGGGTGCTGTCTGCTTTTTTGGTTTACTGCTTACAAGTCGTAATCTCGTTTATCGAATATTTAACCACGGAAACGTTGCAGCTTGCTTGAGGTTGTGGTTCACGTTGCTTGGTAGGCGTTATGTAAGTGAAATTCCGAAAAATCATTGTTTTGCACTGTATATTGAAGGATTTTGGTTGGAATTATCCAGACCTACGGACCTCTCGAGAATTTACTATCTAGTAGAGACGCACGAACTATTTTTGGTCACCTATCCTGATGATGCTCCAATCGGTATTAAATTGATTTCAATTTTGCCGTTTATTAACAAGTTTTTTGCTTTGCTTGCTTGCAAATTAGAATTGCTGACGAAATGCTCGTATCAGTTTACTTATGGTGGTCCTCTACTTGGTTTAGGCAGTTCTTTACTACAATATCCACATGGGACCCGTGGATTCCGATTGGCAAACAAGAAATGTCCTTTTGGACATTCTAATTTTTTCATACCCAAGGCATGCCAAAAATCATCGTGGATAGCACAGTTAATCCTATCATCTGATTCCTGCAACTGGTGATCATTTCACATTGCTCAGCAGATTTTTCCATACGCTCTTAGTTTGTAAAAAAAGCAATATTGACAAGCTGAGAAATAGTTTGGTGGACGATGTCTTGCTGGAACCTGGGCAAATAGGTCTCATTTCAAACGCTTTGCCTCAAATATTGATGATTAATTATGTTGATTGATAAAGCTTCTCTGTGGAATGGCAGTATGGGATTGTGGCTCCGTAAGATTTTGCGAAACGCTCCACTAAACTCAGTCTTGTGGGCAAAAGTTAATGCTATTTAGGGTCCAATGAGACCGGTTTCTTATGGTCGTGATCTTTGGAGTGCCTTGTAAGCAAATGATATTTGCTCTTCATGCAGTGGTTTACGCCAAATTGCTTGTATTTTTAGAATTATTATGTGTTCGATTAGACTGCCCGACCATATTAGCCCTTTATTCAGATTTGGAGATTCATCCTTCTGCTCATGTGGCATGTAGTTTACTGGACATGCCAGGGTCCCAACCGTTTCAGAAATGGCCAACGCATTTCTGGTGTCACCTTAACTAGAGGTTAAAGGATTTAGATCAAAACGCTTCCCACAAAGCGTCGACAATGGGAAATATTGCCTAACGCGGTTGCATATGCCAGTTCATACTAGCAATTCCCTTCCCCAATCGGGTTTGAGTGTGACTTTTGTACTTGTGTCACCTGTTGGGCCAACGGTAAATCGTTAGTTTGATGCACAATTTCGAAGTTAGACCAACTTAACTGTGTCACTGATCGTTGGCTTTTAACTTTTGTGCGAATCTGACTGTCTAATAATGAGTTCGAGAAGATCTTCGTTCGTCATTTGTGAACCATTTTAATTGGCGATATTTTAGCTCAGTTCCAGTTACCTGTCAGTGGTTTACACAACAGTCGTCGTAAAACTCACGTGACTGAATAAATGGTTATCGCAATGACTGTATATCAATGCTAAACGTAGTAAATTTCAACTCCCTGTCACGTGACAGTAAGTGATCACTGGCCAAGGAAGTGGAGAGGAATAAACTCCTAAATTGTGGCAATCGGTTTCCTATATATATATATATGTATATATATATATATATATATATATATATATATTCCACACTTGGTTAGTTTCAGACTGTGTACCAAACAGTACAAGGCAAAACCGCGGGAGGTAGGGGGTACATGTAATCATGATGAAAGTGATGAAAGTTAAACCAAAAAAACAAGTTATTTTGTTTTTTTGTCCCCATTTCGTCCATTTTCTTTATCATTTTTGCTGATTACAACAAAAACAAACGCACTGATTCCACTGGCTCCGGATTCGAGTTTTAAACCTAAGGGAAACAAGTCAGTATTCCTGTTGTTCCCTACTGTCTCAACCTAGCATCCAAAATGATCCCACACACGGTAGACCTTGTTTTAGTTTCTTCATTGTTCTGCGCTGCTTCATTCATTGACTTCCGCGCTCCTTCCTCCATTTGGGACCAGAAACCGCAAGCAGTGCATAGAGTTGCAGACGCTGGGTGGGCTTTCTCAGTACGTAACCAAGCCATTGGGGACGGTCTTACATTATGGACTTTTCCAGGGATGATTCGGTTGTGCTAAACACTTGGCTGCACACTTCACCATTCCTGGACCCTTGTCCACATTAAACCCGGGCAACAATACTCAAACGGAGCCAGAGGACGGATGTCTTGAATTGGAGACGGCTTGTAGGTTGTAATTTTTAGAGCAAAACTTTTGAGTTATCAAATGTATTGGGCATCTATCATTCCGAAAATGTCAAAAATTCAAACCGTAGATCCACTGGTTGTCTCTGTGGTAGGTGGCAGTTTGCTATCGACCAGCTGGTTGTCACACTTGACCTATTGATACTATGCGATTCTATGGGATCTGGGTTTCCGGGTCTCCCTCCCTAGACATAGTGGGTCCTGGCAGCTATGGAGCATGTCATTTCGGCCGCATTCAGACATAGTGTGTGGTAAGAAGGTAGTTGAAATTCCAAGACCAAGAATTGTTTCAAAGGTTATTGATCCGAGGGACAAGGTAACACCGGAAGATAACATTTTAAAAACTCGAGAACGAAGTCTAGTACTAATGACTGGCTGTATGTGTACGGGAGTGGCGTTGAAAGATGATTAGTGTGTGAACAGCGAACCCAATTGCTCTCCCTACCGACAACGCTATTGCCGCTTTTTGACAACCTACGTAAAATCAGATAGTCGGGATCCAAATTGTTGGGGATACGCAAGAAATGTTGTAACAACCTCAGGGAAATGGCCCATTGACTGCAGAACAGATATTAGAGGAATGTCGTTGACTACATGAATGCCCTCTCGTTGACTGCAGTAAGCCAAAAATTAAGGGACTAATTGGAGTGGGAACTGGTTGATTGTCATCGAAATAGCTCATCAATAAAAATTCATTGCGGACTTATCAGTGACACAAACGGTACCAGGAGCAGACTTTGATTTCCTCACAAACACATTAGGATGAAAATAACCACAAATAACAAATTGTTTGTTCAAGTGTTTGCTGATCTTTTCCTCCCAGGGATGATTTTGCATTCACCTTTCCAAAATCGCCTATACTTTGCAGATTCAATAGCCAAAATCGAAATCGTTGTTCTCAATGTTCGAGTGATTCAATGGAACAACAAGAAATGCCTTTTAATCGTTCAAGTCACACGGAAACTGTATTGATTCAACAGGTTCGACTGAAAATTTGCGAGCTCATCGAGACCTCCCTGGCACGTTATTGCAACATTGCTGACACAGTGGAACTGGTTAATTTCTTGTGTCGATCAAATTCACCCACAGTAGTGAGTTGCAAGTGTGCATTTATATATATATATATATATGTATAAATATATAGACGAATATAATTTGTCCTAGTTTTTCCTTGATACTATAATAGGCGGCATCACATGCTTATCTAATCGGTAGTACGAAAAAAAAATACGACGTGAACAAGTTTTTCTCAAGAACTTCTTGCTGCGCTTACGTGTTGTATAAGCCATGTTCACTCGCCAGACCATCGAAATTATCAGGTCGCGTATTTGAACACGGCCGCCAAATGTACATCTGCAGTGAACATTTTTGTCCTGTCTCTCATCTGTGGTGATTGAGTTCATTTCTCGTCTATTTCTTCTGTGTTTATACTTGGAGCACGCAAAGCGTCCCGCTGTTTAGTAGCATTTTTACGTAATGTAAACGACAACGAGGAGTGGGGGAGGGGACCAGAAAATCACAGTGATTGTGAGCTAGCGAGCAGCTAAGTCTGGCGAGGTGGTCAAAATTTGACGATAGGATGCATAAATTCAGTTGGTACACCAAACGCATGTGGCAGGTGTTTATGTTTGTTTGGTATGGGTCACCAAGAAAGTAATCTGTGTGAACGGATTGGTTTGATTGGAAATTGAGTAACGCAGATTGTTTTATGTTTTTAGATGTTCATCGGACTAATTAGCACTGCTGAGGGCTGGCAACTGAATCCAGAACTCATGACGTTCTCAGTAATCGAACTGTATTCTCTTCTACTTAACTGTTTGAAATAAAATACCTTTCGATCATTGCGAAATGTTACTTGCTGAAACGTCCTATAATTCATGTTTCGACTATAGACTGAGCTTTGTATTGCGCTGAAAGCCTTATTGAGCAGTAGATGGAAATGGTTTATTCAGTTTTCAGGACAGCGCGGAAGATTACCAAGTCCATTGTTATTTTGGATTATTCGACAAACGATCACCTATTCCGTATTGCACCATCATGTAGTTTCGAAATGAAGTCAATGAGGAAATAAGGCGGACCTTAGAATGAAATTCTTTTTGTTTGCTTGCGCATGCTTGTTCACGTGTTAATCATAAAGCGTAACTTTTTATCGTTGCGTGTCATTGCAAACAGAAGTTCAAGTCCCAATGGGACCAGTTGATAACACGGCTGATCGTTTTGTTTCTACTCCTTTGTCAATTAATCTCTCGTTCTTTCAGATTGATGCTCTCCTAAATGTCCTTCTTCGTCTCTTGGAACATAGTCAGACAAAAGACAGGCAGATGAACCTACTCGGGGAGTCAAGTGTTGCTGTGAATTTCTATACACTGCTAGTGAAACCGCTCAGTGAGGTTTGTGCCAACTCAAAAAGAAAGACACTCAAGGTGGGTGAACATTTAGTGTCCTCATTATTTCTGCAATTGCCGCATCTCAGTATCTCTTGATTGTTCTTTACCTAAAACGTACTTCTTCTTGTGATGCAAGTAGCCGACTGTTTTTAGCAGCAGCCAACTGTCTGCAGATGTGTTTATCATGGCACAGGTAATATTTTGGTCAAAAATATCAGTTAGAAGCTAAAACTATCATGCGCAAGGATTCAGAGGTGATGAGCAAGGTGCAGAGAGCAGTCAGATGGCAAGAGCCTGTTGCTACCTTGTTAGTGAGAAATGAACGACCAGACGGACTGCCTGAAGGTTGCCGCTCTGCGGTAATTCAGAATATCTATAATATTTAATTGAACGATCAAGATAGAGATAAGACAAAATCGTTAACGTTTTCTAGTTTACCAAAACATATATATATATATATTTCTCACCAGAATCTAATCTATAGCATCAGGAGTGTGCATGGAAGCTCTTCGTCGAGGAGTACAAAGAAGAACCACAACTGTGATTCATTGATAGTTCTTTGTCAGTTGTGCTGAGTTAACCTTAGGAACGAGGGCAGAATGCCGCAGAATATACGTATGTATATATAGAAGGTTGGCTTCCATGCACACTCCTGATGCCACAGATTCGATTCTGGTGAGAAATATGAATTCGGAATGTACAAGTATGTGGATGTTTGGACAAGAGAGCACCGGGTACGTGTACCTGACGAGTGACAATAACCGCGAAACCGGTCGTGTGCTCCCGGAAAAATTTTGTTCACGCATCCAGATACTAATTACTGCTTCTATATATACATATATATATATACAAAATCGCCATGGCGACAAAGCTTTCTGGATTTGACTGTCCTCTAAAAAGTACCGATAATAAAAACCAATTGAGAACTTTCCTTTCGACTAAAGGGATTGATTGACTGACTGATTGAGAATTGATCCCCTACTGAGCCTCATTAGTGTGGAATGAGCCTCCGATACGGCACAATTTTGTTTACTAGCTCGTCCAGATCAGGTGATCCATTAAACCTGCAATCAGCTGAAATCAGGTGGATAGATCTCAACAGCATTAACGAATCCCGAGAAACAAGTCAGCTTTTCCCCTTCTCCTTTCATAACTATGACAGGTGAATTTATCCCAATAATTCATTTAAATGAAGTCACCTGGCGATTTGTTCCTTTTTCAGATACTCCATTTGCTGCTTTCGAACCCACGACTGCCAGAGTCTAGTAGAATGCAACTTTTCCTGGACGAATATGGGGGTTTTGCCAGTTTGATGATGCATCAGATGAACTTTTCTCCGCTTCTTCGCGAAGAGGCCTCTGTGAAAGTATTTCTTAAAATTCTGAAAAAAGGTTAGCTGTTTTTGATAGAGTGTAACATAAAAGGTGTTTCGAATTCATTCGGTTTTTTTTTCGCGCGTAAGTCTGCGCTTGACTGTTATGCACAGTTTACTTACGGTAGTATTTTGCTATGTTAAAGTAAGTTTTCAAACTTTCTGGCCATGGTAACTTTCTGATTTCATTTCTGTTTTCCTTGGTATAAAAACTTGTGATTGTCAGCTATTCAAGGTAATGCTTGTCAAGTGGATGAACATTACCGATAAAATAAAGCCCGTAAAGCAGTCCATAGAAAATACCTTTGAATTACCAACAATTTGTTTCGCAAAATCAAAAAAAAACAACCGAACGGAGCTAATTTTAAAAGAGCTATGACCCTGCATTGCTACGCGCCCATGAGTTCCGTTCCGCATGTTCTGTGACTAACAGTTTGACATCTCAATATTGATTCGGCATCTTAACTAGTTGAAAACAAAATGCAACTTAGTATAATAAGCCGGTATTGATTTTGAACAGAAATCATGAACTCAGTGAAAGTTACTGAACGAGAGCATGCTCGTAGCCTCAGTATTTGAACATTATCCAATCGCTCTAACCCCACGTTGGTCAGATCTGATCATTAATTTTTTGCAATATTTAAGTTGTATATCAGGACCGTTCAAAAATGTCCTAGGGCTGCTGCAATTTCGTTCCCCTAGATGTAAAAAATGACACGCGCGTATTTTCGCGTCCGCATTATGATATGCCCTGGTCGTCTATGTGTTATTCGTTGATTTGCGAGCAGACGTCCGATGGACAAATGTTGTGAAGAGAAGGAATGTTTCTATGTACTTCTGAATTAAGGTGATCTGTTGTGCAGTTTGTAAATTTCCAGAGTTCGTTCTTGAGAATTTGAGAAACGCCAATCCTGGTAATGAAGTTGGACCACTTCTTGGTGTTCGTCTCAAAATGTTGGCATGGAAATTGTATATATATATATATATATATGTATATATATATATATATATATAGTAGATAATGTTTTCATGAGTTGAGCGTTGATATCACATGGTGAATTATTTCACGAATGCGTAGTTTCCTATTACTAATATCCACGAAGTAACCAAACCCTGTAGGTTATTTCAAAACCGTCCTCGTATTTAGGTTACCTTCAGAGAAATCATCTATCAGTAGGGGTCGATTAGTGTATGCTAGCTGCCCGTAGTCGTGCAACTCAGTTATAGATTGGTGGTGGTGAAGCTCAGCAAACCGTTAGGGGCTTGCCTGGTAGCGCAATGGCTTAGGCGTTCGATTCGAAATCGTTCGTCCAGAGTTCGTGTTCCAGTTCCGGCGTGGTGGGTATGCACTGCTGTTGATTCCTGACAAGGATGAAATAGCTGTACAGTGCTTCCATGGCTTTTTAATGGCAAGTTGAGCGTTGGTATCAAATGGTGTATTATGCCCTAAACACGTTTCTTTGTCGAAGTTACACAATTCACACTAGGTTAGGAAGTCAGGCGCCCGTTTGCAGTGTTCGTTTGCCAAAAATGTACTATTACTCCTGTCAAGGTCATAGCCGCTGACAAACTCGATGCCGCTAAACGTCAAGATAACCTGTAGATCTGTAATCACATTTTTGCCTGACATTTACAGAGCATCTCTCATACAAACCATGGAACGCAAGTGACCAAAATCTCTTTTTCACTTTCCAGTTGGTTCTCGAGACGTTGCAGGTCTGTTAAAGTTCATGGATAGTCTAAAAACATGCAGTATCAGCCTGAAGCAGCTTGCCCTTGATCTGCTAAACACCTTTATCGATCAATATCCGAATTCGGTTGCGTCCCGCATCCTACAGATTCCCGCGTTTCATGATTACGTTATCAGACCGCTTATTCGGTGCCGACGGAAGTGAGTTTGCCCATTTTTCATTCTTGGTATTTTTCTGGTTTATTCGTCTAACCTCCACTGAAATGCCTCTTAGCGAGAGATTAGTCAGCTCTCTTGTCGATATCATTTTTTTCTGCCTGAGGAGTGGATTTCCAGCACAGATCCCATCGGCGTTTATTGCATCCATTACATGTATTGATAAATGAAGTTTTGCAAACTGTGATTAGTAAATCAAGTATTCACGTTATAGCGATAATAAAGATGAACACTAATCAAGACGATAATTTTTCACCGTTCAAGAGTTATTAAGGTACCTTTAGAGATAGAACTGGTAAACTCTCGATGTGCAGTTGTTCAGGAACAGATGAACTTAAATTTTGACCTGTTGTGGGGAGATTTCACACATTGCTTAGAATAGTCTACAGGCAAGTGAATTTTGTTTGTGAGCTTGCCTCATGAATCTGACTGTTTCCAGATTTTAATCTGTGTAAGGGAGAGACTAATTGAAGATGCCAAATACTCAAGGCTACTTTGTTTCGGTGTGATGACTCGTGCAAAAGTTAAGCACGATTGTATCCAGAAGAACAGGATTGGCAAACTCCTCTGACATCAGTTGAAAAATTCATGGATTAAGAACTAGATCGACTGTAAACCACAGTGCGAATGAGAGGTCAGCGAAGTGCCCTAACTCGACCTAGGTTTGCGAGTAATCTGGTTTTCGTGACACGCCCAGCCGAGCTTGGACATTGCTCGGAATGCAGGCCAAAGAAAAAACGATCAACCCGTTAGACCAGGGGCGATCGACATTGGGCTATAACTTGGGTAGGTCTTTGTAAGTCGATTGATAATGACTAACAAGGCAAACACTCATGCTGACTGGTCGGAGGCCTTATGATCGTTCTCGCTCGGCTAAGCGGAGTAGGACTGAACTAGGTTCAAGAAAACCAACTGAAGCTGCAAGAGTTAGCGACTTCTATAATCGTACCACATGGTGACTCGTTGGATGATTTTCGTCCCTCAGGCAAGGTTACGGTTAGGGAAGAGGACAGTATCCCAGAGAATCGTTTTTATTCTCAGTAGTATGTTTCGCATATGTATCGATGAGGACAATTTGGCCGGAAGCACAAGACCGGTTTCGCGGTTATTGTCGATCGTCAGGTATGCGAACCCGGCACTCCCCTGTCCAAAGATCCCTATATTTGTGCACTCTTTTGTTTGTTTCTCACGGAAGCCATCCATCCATGTGCAAATCACACTGGTGAGAAGAAAAACTATTTTGATACATTTACACAAAACTGAAATTTCTATATCAGGAGCGGAAAAAGGACAGGGCAGTGGTGAAGACTAAGAAGCATCATGCAAGAATACGCAAATCTTTTGACTAAGTTTTGACAAACTTGCAATGACCTCAAGCAATGGTCGAGTGTATTAAGTTCCCGTCACCTAAAATGTTAGATCTTCGATTCCCATATCCGAAGGCCGCTTTGGTGGTAGGCGGCAAATTGCGGTCGACCGTTTTGCTACCACACCGGACCTACCGAAACCCTATGTAGTTTTATGCCATCCTTAAGTTTTGGAGTGTTGGTTGACGATTGTGTTCTCATGTGTATCGGGTCCTGGCAGCTTCGGAGCATGCCTATTCTGGTGTACGCACGCTTGAAACATGTCACAAAACAAGGAAGAATAATAAGCAAGACTTTACCGAATGACAGCGAGCTGTACAGGATAGCTGATCTCAGCCGAAAGATTCAACTGTTCGAGGAGGTCAGCGGGTATAGGCTTGAAAAAGTGGTCTCCTGATCCTCTGTTTTGGAGGTTTGTCTGACCTGACAATTCCGACGGAAAATTGAGAGGAAGAATAATTGATCCAAATACAAGGGCCTCCAGGCAGCTGCATTTCGCTGCCTTGGGAGCAGGTTTGTGTTAGAACGAAAAACTACGGTTGGGAATCCTAATCGTTTCGTTTGGTGGCTGGACTCTCTATCAGCGCCTTTCTACAAATACCATAAATCTCATACCGCATCGATCGTCACGTAGGGTACTTGGGACAGCGCTATCCACTGCGTTAAGCAGCTTGGGTAGTTATAAACATGCGCTTGCCCTGAGTTCTCTTGATAGCTTAATGCCCCACTGCTTTATGCATGAGACTTTTGAAGTTAAGGGTCCCGTTTGAATTCCAAAAGAAAAGCCCCTTCTGTGGTGCAGACAGCCACGAATTATTGATCGCCCAAATATCTCAAGCGGCTTTTCTGATCAGAACCTTTGTTATTCCCGTCGTTCTTATATAGAGACCACTCATAATGTTTGATGAATCTATGTGAGGGCCACATTAATGGAATGGGAAGAAGTAATCTGAATGTAACGCTTAAGCCTTAGTGTTTAGCTGAGTCAAATGTCCTCGGTTTCCGCACGCTCGACCAGATAGTGCAATAAGCTGACGTAGCCAGGACTCATGAAACCTCTAATTTGTGTTGGGCCTCCGTAACGCGCATATGACATCCATTTTCCGTGATCACTCTTTCGTAACCCAGATACAAACTTCTCGCGCACCACCCTCCGAGTGTTAGCGCACTCTTGGTCAGGCCAGCATTGGGACCGCCCAGAGCTGAGCGTACAACGTCCTAGCCAACTTTCCTTTTTGTGCAGTTCGGTATAACGATTCTCTAAATGTCATGGGAGTCGATGGAATCATCGTTATTTGTTCGCCTAAGTGTATATGTCCACTGCCTGCAGCTCTCCTGAGGCCAAAGACGAGTCTTGCCGGGATTTATCGCAATTCGTGGAAGATGTCCATTCCGCGAGCATTCTAATGAATACTCGTGATTGTGACGTCCAACTTGGGCATTTATCGGTGATACAACACACATCTAAGGCCGACTGTCAGTTCCCACGAATCGCCGCTACAATGTTGATCACGTCTAAGCTTGTTCTCACTTCAGTCTATTTCTGGAAGACGCCAAGGTTTACCATAAAATCTTCATAGGTGCACATGGCACCCTCCGTCGCCCTTATGCGTTGAACTCAGATTGATCACATTGCTGTCGGTCACTGGCGGCAAGGATCGACCGATGATGGCTGACCATTGTGATCTACATCATTGTACTCAAATGTTGCCTTAATCCGTGCTTGCTTTTGTTTTTCCCGAGCCTATGGTCATACAAACACGAAGACCCCGCATCCTTCACAGCGGATTTTGGACGATAATCGTCGACTCCCGTTCCTCAGATAGGATTTTTCAACGCATCCGAACAAACACTGTGGACAAACCAACAATTCCATGCATTTAACAAAACTAGGCACAGGACTCCAAAACATTGGAACATCAGAAGCGGTGCATATGATCGAATTCTGTTACTGTTGAATGTTAGCCGATCTGTTCTTCCGGATGCCACGTTCAACGAGACGCTCATATCCTTGCGACATTAACTAATCAAGAGCCTGATAAATGACCGCGATCAGCGGCGGATAGTAAATCATAAGGAAGTGGAAAAGGTTCCGACTGTCTGAAATAGACCCGATCTTTAGCGCCTGCTTAGGAACACTGGTTCATCGAAGCCAAATGTGAACTGAGTGGTCAAGGAACTCAACGACTCGCTGATTCATTCTCAGTAGCGTCGTCCGCAGCTCTGGAAAGAGCACTATAGGGAAAAGGTTTTATTCACCCACCACCACATTGGATCTCCCATTTGTGAAACAATGAAACAGCGCGCACAGATACCACTCCACCGTCAAAAATAGAGGTTTTCTTAAAAGGTGTAAGACAGCTGGACCAAATGGATTGTTGCCATCCTTAGTCAATGACGGTGGCGAAGTTTTACCATCAGAGTTCACCAAACTTCGGGAATCAATCTGAACAAGGAGACAGATTCCTATTAACGAGATTGGATCAGTGATTGTATCGACTCACAAGGAAAATGATAAATCCTCATGTGAAAAATTACAGTTGAGTTAGTTCGGTATGCATTGCATTCAGACTGTTGATGGGCATTACCCTGCTTCGAATATCTAGTGCCTGCGGAAACTGTACCCCCGGGATTCAAGTTAGTTACCGAGGCGGTCGGGGTTTTATCGATTATTTATTTGCTATTTTCTCAAACCTTCTTTTTCCCTTTCAAACGCATAACCCAATGCTGAAAGTACCCTTACGAAACAAGATCGAGTGTCAGTATCCCGGTTCGGTCTCAGCTATCGATCGATGCGTATTCGTGGGCAAAGAAATATTGCGCAACCGTTCGAGGTAAGCATTGTCTACTGATCTTTGGTTTTATTTCAACTTCATCTTTTTCACACACGTCTCTGCTTACTAGTTTTGATATTAGTTTTGATATTGGATACACTAGTTTGATATTCATGATTTTTGAATGTTGTTTTGGTTACCTTTAGAACTGATTTATTCTTGAGTTCATGCGTACAACTTCGCACCAACTAGACTCACTCAACCACTTAGCCACTGCCGAAATTTGCCACTTTAGGATTCGAGCTTGCCTCGAGAATACCTTTGAGTCTGGGGAACTTCGGTGGTTCCATTGAAGAATGATAAGCAATTTCAATCGATAAAATTAGTTCTTAGTCAAAGTTGCGGAATGGGTGCTCTTTAAACCTCCAACATACGAGCATGACTGTGCCAACCAGTCTCTGGATCTTGTCACGATTATTGGACTTTCAGGATGCTCCCATTGTTTCTGTACCTGCGTTGTCTACAATGAAAATGAATGCGGATTTTAGCGGATGACTGTACAACGATGAACTTGCGCCCATTTGACCGGTCTCCCTAGTTACCCTAGGAAACTCCAAGCTGATCGTTTTTTCTGTTTTGATATCGGCGTCTATGCCGTGGACTAGATAATAGAACGGCGGGACTTTAGCTCTTATTCAAATGCATTCCACGCTATGTTGCAATGTTTGTTGACCCTCAATCCGAAGTAGGGACGGAAAACCAGGCAGGATGTGGTGGTTGCGCTTTCTGTGTGCAGTGCATGCTCCATTCAGCGAAATTTAATAAGATCGATGCGCTCTGATGTCGTGTTTTTTAGACCAGTACCCAACACAAGATTTCATGTCATACAATTGCCTGCACGGGCATTTCGCCTGATCGCGACATTCGTAAGCTAAATCCGACAGTCGAACCACCCCCCCCCTCACCCCCTCCCCAATTAGGGAACACGTTCCGTGTGCGAACCCGAAGCTTCTCGGCATACTAAAGATGACCGTTCAAGTTCAGCGAAATATCAGATCGCCACTAGAAGCGCTTCAATCCGGCGCACACCGCTCGTGCAGCAGCGCCTAGGTAAGTGAAGCGATCAACATTTGGTGATCCCTTCCCATCGAGCTTCATGCTAGGAACCGTTGATGTCCAACTTTGTTTTAGAACATGCCAAATGAAGTTTTGGCTCTTGTGATTCTAACTAGTGTACGTTGCGTACGTTTTGCAGATCTGCTGAATCACAAAAAGACATCTGCGTAGTCTAGGGCATAAAGCTCTACACCAATTCTAGTATGATGCTCAACTACTGGAGACATCGTAAGGCGTTCTCCACAATCTCTCCGATGACAAAGTTAATCAGGAATGAGGAAGTGGGAGAAGTATGAAAGGTTCAGCGAATCGCTTTGAATGCCGCTGCTAGTTCATCGTGCACCTTTACGCATGCAGTAGTATGCGATTAAAATGGGCGCCGAAAATTCACGAACCATGAAGCGCTGCTATCTCAACAGCTCCGGAATTTTTCACATAACCGTCCACACATTCTATGTTTTGCTGTTTTGTTTTGCCTTTTTCACTGGAAACCTTCTTTGTTGTTGTAGTAAGGCAATGCAGTCCATGATAACATATTCTAACAAAATGCTTAAGTCCTTCAGTGGATATACTATAATCCACAGTATAATGTACTTTTGTTTACTAAAACAGCACAGAACCAATGGAAAAGAAGTCTCGGGAAATTCACAAATAATCCTCTAATGCATAGAGCAAGCTGGTCTTTGAACTTTCCAAAGGACTCATTAAATAACGCTTGTATTCCCGGGATGAATAGCAACAACATACGTTTCCTATTGAGTGAACTTTCGGTGTTGTCTGACCTCGTCAGGACCTATGAGTATTCTCAATTGGGTTCCATTTTATTGCGAGAAATGTGGCTCCACAAGGACATAGATGATGGGTTGATTCAACTCAGCGGTTTCACGGGGCTTTGCGTTGTTCGTCTTATTCCTCAACGGGAGCGAGCTGGGGGTATCATTATATGTCATGTCGAGTCTATTTTTAGGTGCTCAGATATTCACATTAATTCCTCTGCTATTAAATGTAACCCAACCGTTTGAGCAACTTCCGGTCGATTTTGCTTGCAAATCTGTACATTCCATCTAAATACCTCCATGATAACTATCAAGATTTTCTTGATGCAATTCTAGCGCCCCTAATCAACTACGCAGACACTTCCATGTGCATAGCGTCAGGGGATTGTAAACAATTTGATGTCAGTTCTTTTTTTCCTTTTGACTTACTAAACAGTCAAATTTCCAACCAGAATGAACGCTTTTCTTCATGTTTCCCCTGTAAATGGCCGAGATGTTTTTCTTACTGCATTTCGATCCCCTATCGGTACATCCGATCACGCAATGATCAACGTTCTCTCCAAGATTTATAGCCACACCAATCATAATCGCTGACAATTCACACATTGCCGTGACCATGAAATTCGCAACAGACAGATGCGTTCGCAACGCGTCATGATGCTGAACGTGATGATGAGCCAGATCAACGGACTCTTCCCCGTTCTTACTTCTGAAGTTTCTGTATCTTGGGGTCAACGTACAAGTTACCGTAACTTTGGCTGCTGCCCCATCGAGTCCCTCCGCATCCGCCCAGGTTGCTTCTCATCCCCTCGATCCAAACGATTTGGTCTTTGGAAAGAATACGCTTTTGAAAAGAAGGATCGTACATTGACCAAGCAGCTAACATAATTAATCATGGTGGAGCTGGCCAGATTGAAGTATTTGTATGCACGTGATCTACTGGAAGATAAAATCCCTGAAGAAAACTTGCCACTAGTCAAAGGCTTATGCGCGGTTCATCTGCATGTAGATTTCCTCCTGCGAATGTTGCATTTTTCAATATATCAATCACCGAGATATCGAGTCCTCCACATTTGGTGTCACCGACGTTTTCTCTTCATCAGTGCCTCCTTTCTCCTTTTCCATCGCAGATGTCCATAAAGGACGTTTTTTCCAAACTCAGAAAAATCTTGTGGACTGGAACGCTTTATTCCCATAATACTCAAGAAGGTTGCAACCACTCCATCCTCCATCCATTCTTCACCGTTTGACAACTGTTTCCCCAATTACAAAGATTCCTCACTACTGGAGAACAGGTCTGATAACTCCTATCCCTAAGAATGGCTCCTCCGAATTCCGTCTCATTGTCTGTGATTCAGTAGGTTCCAAAGTCTTGGAAAAACTAATCTCACTACACGTTGCACCTCACTTAAAGGTTTCTGACCCACACCAGTTTATATACCAACCTTCCGGGTTCACCCTTTTTATTTTTTACTTCCTCTACTTATGAAGCAACAATGTACATTATTTTTTAGCAAGGGGGCAGCGGCCAACAGCGGGATGCTGTGTGGAAGTTGACCGGTGGTGGAAGGATTCGAATCCACGACCTTCACGTCCAAACGCCACGACCTTATCCGCCTGGCCACCGCCCGCCACCCTAGCACATTTCCTTTCTTCGAGAATGGACAACGAAATAAAACGAGTGAGAATTTCCTACAGAGACGCTTGTAGACTGCATCAACAGACAAAAGTTTCTTTCATCTCCTTCCCATTGAGGCCCAGTAACTTCCTTTATTTCTTTCCTGACCGATTAATTCATCAACCGATAACAATTTACGAGTTGCAATGGCACCACGTGCTTTCTTATCACCTCTACTCTTGGAGTTACCCAAGATGCTCTACTGTCCCCGTTTCTTTTGTCTTCCTGTGTATCTTCCATCCGTAACCCACGCCCAACAGCTCCTTGTCAAGTACTCAAACAATATAGTTCTTGGTCTATCGTATTCCTGTAACGTTTCACCTTAGGCTATCAAAATGGGGTCATGGAACTTTCAGAATGTTCCGACGAACATAATTTGTCTACTGATCCCAAAAATAAATAGATGTTACATTTTCTCTTATGAAAGGCTAAAAACGCCACGCTTTTTACAACGCTTGCACTTCGGTATCTGGTAATGGGAAACATCTGATTGATCAAGACTCAGAAAAATAACTGGCAGTGGTCACCCTATGTAAAACACATTTTTCTAATTCCAAGTTTCTCCCATATTATGTTTCCAGTGTCAAATTTAACCACCTACCTACACACCTTAACAAATGGTTCGTTTTTCGTTTCGTGTTTTACTTCATTGGCTTTACGCATCTTCCGTCATTTTTCTCGGTCTCTTATCAAGTGATATAAGATTAATTTTTAGATTCCTCAACTTCACATCCTTTTGTGGCTGTTTATCCAGGCATCCGTTCTTTGAATTCATCATCTCCCAACACACCAAAGCTTGTCAAAATCCTTCGACAAGAATACTTACTGACACCTCCTAGCCTATATACACGAACACCTAGCGAAGTGTATTTATCCCTTCGTCACTCGTTTCACTTGTGTGCCTTCAAGCACGTACCCGAGGATACAAGTGTTCGATTGTTCTCTACTTGGCCAGATTCTTGAGTCAGGTTCTTGCAACATTTCCACTTAAATAGGTCATTTTTGGTGAAAGTGTATGTTTATCCTATGTTTTAAGTACTATCTATATAGGTTTTTGTTCACGGTAAGAATGTGTCTTTCGGCAATGTGATAAGACGGCTGAATATCTGCAGAAAGTATTTGTTTGACTTGGCTTAACTTTTGTTACCTCCCTTTTCTGTGAAAAATTATGGAATACTTCTCAGGCAAGTGGGTCAGCACTACTTTATAAATTGTGGAAAATCTTGTTTTTCGGGTTTCATTAAATTGGCAATAGATTAATATGTTGTTGATGCTGTTTTATTGTCTGGTTTTCACAATCGCTAACTCTGGTGGCTTCAGTCGGTTGTTTCGGTTCTAGTTCAAATTCCCCTCAAATTGATCAGACATGGATAGCTGTTCTTTGACTTGTCAGTACGCGATCGCTCTCTATCTGTTGCAATCTAACGATTTGTGCGGGTCTCGGGTTAAAACTTACTGGTTCATTGCCGCCGTCTGACGGGTCCATTGTCTCTTATCTAGTCTTCTGCTAGAGGACTGCCTCTGCTACCCTCTGAGAATGTTACCGAAACCAGATCAGTCTCAATCTGTCCGATAACTAGTTTGCTTGGCTGATGCCGTGTTTGTCCTCCGGCTTACAGTACATCCGATCTTTGTCCCGTGGGTTATTTATCTGAGCCCAAACGAGCTTGTTGGCCAATCCTGCTTCCCGGACATGATTCGGCCTCACTGTTGCATGATCCAGTGAAGGAGGCAGCATTTTTGCGCCTGTGTCGTCCGACTGTGTACTCACGTTATAGGTACAATCTTGACTCCGAGCGAAATCCGGTTTGCTGTTCGCTGACTTTCCTCCATCGAACCGGCTGCAGACGACGCAGTAGCGTCATGGAATTAAACTAACAGCACAGTGATTAATAGCCACTGAACTTCCCCATCTGAAAATGTGTAGAGGCACTGATATGGTAACGGAATGCGTTGCTCAATCTAAATGTTACAGAGCAGGTTGTTAAACGAAGTTATCAAGCCAGTTTAAAATAGAACCAGATGTTCGTCGGGACCGGCCGCTTTTCTGCACTATAACAGTCTAATATCCCTCACTACTTTCAATTCCGACCAGAGGGGTCCAGCGGCACCTCCCAAAGATCGGCAAATTTTGGCTTCGGAGGACTATATTTAGCATGCTGCCGGTTGAATTGCGCCCTCAAGTATTCAGTCCAACGTCCAAACAATTTAGTGCAGTCCACTTCAGTTTTCACAATCACTGACCTTGCACAGACGTGGTGCTGCTTTGGTTGCTACCCGCACAGCACCAATTACTGGAAAAGGAAGGACATCGAGAATAGTGGGAGATAAATGAGCCATATCACCTAATGCCTCTAAATATCACTTTAGGAGATCTCGTGGACTCTTACCCAAAAGTCTAAATGCGCCTACGCAGACCGCACCTTTGGTTATGGTTTTCAGACCTTTCAACCATGTCATCAGCTTGCCACCTTCGACGATTCTCCAACCATTGCCTTCCTCGGAGAGTGTCGCACAAAGAGGGGTGCGTTATATGGGCACGTGAAAAAGATTTCTCAACCATCTCAATCGACTCCGAATTACCTAATCTTCGAAAGATTGTACCGCAAAACTCGGTGCTATACGCCTAACTCCTGAGCTACTTACAAAGCTCTCCCTCAATATTCTATCAATACTACGAAGTCACTATATTCAAACGTCTCAAACTGGTGAATGCCAGTCCTTAATAAACCCATACTATGGATCATTCGGTCGAGAAAAAACTGCAGCTTACTTGGGTCTTCACTTTGAAGAATGGTTTCGTCTCCATGTCTTAAGCTGCTGATGGCATAAGCTGAACGAAGCTAAACTTTGCTTTCCGCCGTTTTACCGCATATTGTTACCATGACCGATATTTGCTATCCACCGATGTCGCTTATGGGTTTAGACAATTTTTGACCATTATCTTTCGTTTTTTTGTTTAGCATTATCATGTTTCCCCACTCCTTCTTAAGCCTTTTCTGACTTGACTTCGGTGATGCCGTTGCATCATATTCATTCCCCTGGAAATGGTGGCTGACGTTTTAGCCGCACTAAACTCTGCAGTTGATGAGGAATCCTGTGCTTTTGATGGGTTTCGGACTTGGGACCGTAGACGAAACCTGCCGTCGAATGCATGTCCCCTTGTTTACAGTTCCACTGCCCACCTACGCTACTGCCCAACGGTCCTCTAAGCTCATATGATAGTTTTTGTTCGTAACTGATGTGAACATCTGGATCAGAGAGGCGCTTGATGGTTAACGTTTGTTTACGATTTGTGCCAGTGATTTTGAGCTGCAGCGAACAGTGCATTGTAACTGGATACATGGTCCGATCCTGCATACGTAGACTAACAGGATCTACAGTTTTAGACAGCTGCGCCAACCGTACCTTGCTGCGATATGATCACTCTAACTAAAAATATACGTGTAATTAGAACACCGTGCTGCTGTATTAAAAATTGATACCGGACTGGTGTCATCAATTGTCCACACAAATCCTATGCTCGTCATCTGTACGGTGAGTGGGCAAAACCCAGGCTCCATTTACACAAACTTCTGATGCACTACTTTTTTCAGCTTGTGGATGAAAATCATTAGCTAACCGAACAATGTCAGAGCGTTTGACCCTGTAAACGAGGGTTATGAATTCGTCAGAAAGCTCATCTTTCTGCATATCATTGAAACGGTCTTTTGAAGCTCAGCCTAAAATTGCAAACGGGACAAGTAAAACACGGCTATCCTCCCAGATGCCAAGTGAATCCTAAAATTAGAGCAGCGAGATTGAACATCAAATCGTAACCACTTGACAATGAAGAGTTGCAAGCTTCGGGCATGTTAACAATGAGAGGCAAAACGGGACGGTTGGGGACAGAGGACACCGGTTAAATGTAACAGAGTGAACTTCGAGCATTGATCTATTTATTACTACCCACTCCGTTTGCCGCATTGAGCAGCGCGGTCCTGAATGACGACCGATACAGTGTGGAATTCTTCGTATTCGTGCAAGCCGTGAGAGATGGATGATTCGTGGTCTCAGTCAAGGCCTTTGATTTTGACAGGAACTTATCCTCGAGGCAAGTAGAAGTGGCTGAATGGAATATCGTTTGCTTAAATTGATTGCCCTTCTACTGTTTTACCTATTAATTTGTCAGCTCAAAGCACGATCAGTTTTACTTACCACCAATCAACTACAGCAAACGTATTCAGTTTTGGTAAATGAGACAATAATTAATCGCTTGGAGTCAGAATTCAACTATTTTTTCCACGTGATCAAGTTTATGTCGCTACCAGCCTATTATTTTGATTCTACTCTAATCACAAACAGAACTCAATTTCAGTTTGTATACTTTAGTTACGGGCCCCGCTTCTCCGATAAAATGAGAATAGGGTAATGTCGTTTGACCGCGATTCAGATTTATGGAAACTATGACATGAAGGTGACCGGATGTTCTGAAGTAGGATAACCGTAGCAAGTGAATCCATGATAGTTTTGCAAGGGCATGTGAATAGGACCGGAGAATTTCGATTCTGCCAACCTTTCTTCCGTTTTGTACTATTTATTCGGGAATATTTTTCTCATTAGTACTTATTACGATCTGGTAACATAAGTGTTTCTTGAATTGCAAAACGCAATTTTTCCGGAAAACATGTACAAAACTGTCAGTTGTTCTGTCACCAACAGGTTATCAAAATATAAAAGTCAACGGTGACTCCCATTCATCAATGAAAATCATCTTATACCCATAGGGTTAATAGGCCCAAATCTAAGACGGCGTGAAAGCCATTGGTTCCAATGGCCTTCGTGATCATCTCTTGATTGACGAGCTTCGTTTATCTTTGTGTACTATTGCGGGACTAAAATGTTTTTGTAGTAAATCTCGACCGGTAGTTCCGCTTTGCTGGTTCATGGATCAGTTGGTCACCTTCTGACCCAAGTTTTCGCGAAGAGCGGTTCCACTTTTGTTCACTTATGCATGTCCATCGGAAATTACCCACACACACAAGCCTTAGTTAATGACTGGGGCTGTTTCAATTATGGTCTCCCTATCCACAACGACTGATGTCCAAAATCTCATCATAGTTCCGTGCATAAGCTGTTAGGACGAGAATGCAAACCCATTTGCACTTAATCATTGCCACAGATCGACCACGGATTTCAGTAAACCCGCGAAACTAATCAGAGGACATTAGCTATAGATATAAAATGCGGTTTGCATGTTTAGCTCGTACAAATTAACTGATACCCTCATCCATAGGAATGCACTCAGTGATTCATACGAGTGGTCGACTGATCTGCAGCAGGGGGAGTTAGTGCCAATTCGCAGAAAGCAGCAAAAATTCAAATTTGGTTGCGGATTCTAGTCAAAAAATTGGTTTACTCGTCTGAGTTACCAAATTTTAAGCATGCACAGTTTCTAGAGTAAACATTGAAATCGCTTCTATTTATTTATTTCTTTGTCAGGGAGCCGAGCTTCAGCCTTCATCCCCATCCACGAACATGGGCTCATCATCGTTTTCGGGAAACAAGGACGACGATAGGCAACCTCGAGATGAGAGAGAGTCAGAAACTGAATTATCGCCTTCGCCAAACTCAGTGAATTCTCCCCAGTGTGAAGTATTTTTGGGCGGCTCAGATGGAGACAGTCAGTGTGCTTCCAATAGCGAGTTTTTTTCAGCCGCCTCTGGTGACAGATTGTTGGAAGGAATCGATGAAGAGGATTGCGAGTCACAAGCCAGCTTTTCCCCAGCCACAGAAAAGCGATTCGTCGAGAGTAGCATTCTGACACTTCATCGCATACTTTGGCTTGGGAGTGGAATAACTCGCCATTTACTCAAAGGATCGGAAATGGCCGAAAACCCTGTCATGGTTTGTTTCTCTCTAGCTGTTTTTTCTTGTTAGATTGCAGTGGAAAGCAATCTCGGTTCTTGAAAGTAGATGCACAAACTGTCAGTCGTGCATGCAACGGCGAAATCATTATTTTGCATTATTTGCCTAATCTAAGGAGAAAATTATTTATATTAGTTACCTCATATCTATCCCTATCTTGAATGATAGTCCACTGTGAACTTAGAGCCATACTTAATAATCAATATGTCTATATGAGTGTACAGTTCACAATACCCCAACTTTGTTCTTGTTGCTCCCCAACGGTTCCCAACTTGATTAGACCTACCTATGTCTTCGTATCGTGCTGCGCTAGCAGTTCCGATCTGGAGGGCCAAAGGACATTTTCTGTTGTTGAACATCAGTTTCTTTGAAGTAATTGCTATTATGGAATGGATGAACCGCTGGCACACTGCCGTGTGTTACTCAAACTTTCGTTATTGTGCGAAGTATTTGGTTCGGGAAACAAGGATTATTTCGAAGATCGCTGATGACTTGAGCGATTTCGATGATGACAGTGACGGTGACGACGGTCAGGGTCACTAGTGATCTAACAGATAACGAATTTGTACACTAGGACATGGTGTAAGATTGGAGAATGTCCACACCCTCTGTCGTCTTGAAGAAAATGACTTTAATGTTTCTGTTTGATAACAAAAAGTGTTTTGTCTGGGTTTCTGAGTAAAGCTGACCACTGACGGTGCCGTTCAGAATTTGATAGTCACAAGTAATTTATATAAAAAAACATAATAAGTGGACCTCATAGATAAGAGGGAGAATGCTTGCTTGGGAGTACTTCATGGCCGGAAAAAGTCAGAAAAAGTAGAACTGTTGAGGTGATTTGTGAAGAAGAAAACCCAAATTAGTTACAGTGGAAGAAGGACAGCGAACCCTGCCCCCAACGATAGGTTTGCGGTTGAATATTAGGGGTTGGATACGCGTTTTTAATTGACTGCTGGCCTTTTGCTTTACCCGCTTAAAAAGGGCGATTGTAAGAGTGAACCCTGCCTTATATGTGGCAGCTGCATTTAATTATGGCGCGATAAATAAGTTGGAGTGAGTTAGCTGCTAATTCCTTTACGTGGCCTCTCTTCGTCTCTTCGGCTGATGACACGCTAAACGATTCTCGTTTTTGAAGGCATCTTGTGAACTGAAAATGTCAAACGGTCTGTGCCTAACCTTCACAATAAATTCTGACCGGCGTTTGTATGGAACTGCTGCAATCGTCAAATAATTCTTAAACAACTTGGTCTCAGTTCCATGCCTTAATGCATGTTTTGACCAGCGCCATCGTTCAAATCGGAAGACAGTGAAACATACCATATAGTGTCTAGACTAGTTGTCATACCTCGTTCTCGAATTGAACTTACGGTTTCTCAACTTCACTTCGCACCTCAACTTGATTGTTTTGGAATGCCATTTTGATGACACGATTCGAAGTTGAGCCTTATAATTGTAATTTTTGTGGAGGCAGCATCATTTGGTTTCCCGACAAGTTTGGTTGTGATTGGGAAGCCATTTAAAATCATATATGTCATGCGTCGTACAGAAAGCAGACATGCCAAAGTGCACGCTTTAGAAGAGGAAACAAGAGTGTCTGAGTTGTTTTTGTGCGCACATTCTGTTCAAAAACACCTAATTAACTTTAGAATCTTTTTAGTTTTGGGTGGATAGCCGAATCTAGCTTGAACCATCCATTAAAATAAGCCAGATAGTTTGATCTTTTTGATAAGCAACTGCCACCACTATCATCAACAGTGAAATGGGATGCATGCACCAGTGGCCCTGGATCGGAGATTTTTTCGAACCTGCTGCAGTTGTTACGACGTATTAGGTAATGACGGCTATGAGTGTTTCTGATAGGTATTGTATAATCTCTTTCTACTTGGAATACGCAAAGTACGCATAATAGTTTATTCACTACGTTCGACGTTGGCCCACCAGTGAATCTCGTGGTGTTTCAGCGTGAACGTCGCGTACTCGTATGCGGGCCAACGTACCCATTTGGCCGCCTTTAGTTTGCTGGGCCCTAATTCCGAAAATGATGCACTTTGTGTATCAGTGTTAGAAAAGATGAAAAAATAAAAAGATAAAAGGTACAACGGTCATTCATAAACTCCCGCTAGTGAACTAGCAAAATATGCAGTCCCGCAGACAGGGAAGTGCGAAATGTATTAGGTGTAACTAAAGCTGGTGTGCGAGTAACAAATCGACGGTCAAACGCACAACGTCAGCTCGCTGGAAGAGTTCGTGGATTGAGTAAGTATTCATTCTTGTGTGATATATTGATTGGTCTGAACAAAGCCGTCGATGAGATTCGGACTGACCATGTTGGCATTGGGGAAACCAATCTACTTGTAGACTCAAGAATAAAGAGTAACATTACAGTGATAAGTAAATCGATGAAGACGATTGTGAGATTCTGAACTGCATTGATCTGAATGATAAATTTGATGTGTTGCGATTATTGCATTCTACATGCACCGTTTTGCTTCACTTAGTTCATGACATTTCACATAATCTTGACCATTTCCGGAATGAATAAATTATTTGTCCAGCCCAGTCCGTCTATTTGCTGCACAGCTGTTTCCGCATGATTAATAGCTTAGATGCATACTCGGCTAGTAGAATTATCATACATTAATTTACTTGACATCTATGGATTTGGTTTATATTTCCGCCTTGTCTTCTAGTCGCCCGCATTCAAATTTTCCCTTGAAGTTCACTTTGGAGTACCTCTAGTAGTCGTTTACATTGGGAATGAATTATGTGGCAAACAAAATCTAATAGTGGATTCGTTAATGGTTGAAATATTCAGCAAAAATTGACCTAGAGAATCGGTTTTCATCCATAATTTAACCTATTGACAGTACGGATCTAAGCGTACGGCTTACTAGTTGCTAATAGTGTTCTGACGTCATAGTGTACCTCGGTCTGTCATTGTCAAGGCAGTTGTCGATCAAGATCCGTCCCTTAACGATTTTGTCAAAAATGTTTGCATTGTGCAACGTGATCTTCGATCCAGCCGATTAGATAAGACGGCTTTACTGCTATTCCTTCTTCCAACAGTCTAGCATTTTATTGCGTGAAATGCACCTATCCAGAATCACGAATTTTTAGCCATATCCTTCAGCTTCGTGTGAGATATTTATTATCTTGTCGTGGTGGATGCGTAACCAAGCAAAGACTGATAGATACACAGTATGCGCTAACGAGTAATGGTGGTTTGATAAGCCCTATCAATTGATGGTGACTAAGATAAGGCTCAGACGAAAAGGGGCCAATAAATGCCGTCCACATTTTAATAGCACACACAGTTCGGCATTATCTGGTGAGAATCCTGGTTCCTTGGATCACAGTACAACTTATCGTGATGCATCCTGTCTGTTGAGAATCTTATCGAAAACCTCCCTTGACATGTTTGCATTGTCTCTTCAGGTATACCATGAAGCATTCGCGTACTTGACGGAGATTAATCAAACACATGAATTAATTGCGCCCTATTTCTATCTCGTACAACGTCTGCTGGAACACTTGATAGCGTCCGTTCAAGAAGAACTGCAATTGAGTCAGTCTGGTCCCGGTGAGTTTTCGCAGTGTAGCCCAATCATTTCAGTGAGTTCTCTATTCTTACTCGTTTTGTACACGTTTTGGTAGGAAATCCAACTGGCGACGCTTCATTTACAATATGTTTAGTTAATCTGGGCAAGGTTGGAATGGATTTCAAGACATTTATTCTCCATTGTAAATTTGAAACTTACCGTGTCTGTAATCGGCTACCGATGCTGCAAAGTCCTACTAGTTTTATTCTTCTCCTGCTCGAGCACTTTCCTCCAGTGGACGCAAGCCAATCACTTCTAGCTGCGCACAGATTACTTGAACGCCTCACATGTACGGGATAGTTTCTTTCGTATCTCTTGGTCACCGAAGATCGTTTCGGAATCTCGGTTGAATTTTTAATAAAAACAGTAAAACTGAGACTGGATCAACGGTCGCTTGCTGATTAATTAGGCAGTTATTTTGACAATATGTTGTTTATTAAAGATAACGTTTAGGATTAACCGAAGTACGATCTGATGTGAACCACTGCACTTGAGGGCATCTTGACCTAGGAGTGTGAATAAGGTAGCGCTGGCTTTGGTTGATTCTTCTCACCTTCCTCGTTGAGGGCCAATACATATTGTTGCTTAGAGTCACTGACAGATATAGCTTACAAACAAAAAAGAACTGAAACTGTAGGACTTGTATGTGAAACTTGTGTTCTGTGAAAATTCAATGCAAATAAATTTGAAGAAAAAAATCCAGATGTTCACTGCAAAAACAAAACCATTTCCTTCCTGAACTGTAAAATTTCACTTCGATGTCGCTGGGCCGGCATTGCACTTGATATCAAGTCGATAGGATATATATATGTATATATATTTATATGCAGTGGTAACACACGCCTTCTAGTCAGAAACCCTCTGTTACCATTGCATTGCCAGCTCCCGCATAGGCTAATGAGGATTACTGATATGCGCCACTGATGAGCTATAGAAAGAGGGTAACTCGAATCTGGTGTGTAACGTTGACCGGACGACTTGAGATTCGTGCGTGATGGGAGGAGTCCCAATAGCAATTTGTCGTGCATAGAAACGAAAAGTAACAAATGGGTCGCTAAGACCGGCTACCGGTTCATAATTTCATGGCACAAGTCATCTTCAGATGGTATCTGGATTACTGACAGTATCGTTTCCACACTACTATTCTTGGGACCAATCGCACAGAACCGTACATCCACTGACCAAGCGTGCGGTTGCAAAACTCCTGGTCGCGGGTTCAGTGGATCCACGTTTCAGTGAACGAAACGCAAGTGAATACCGCTTTTAAGTAAAGTTGTACCCCTCGGTAAATCTGAAGAATTCTTTAATGGGCGTCAAGTTTAGGTAAACTCTGACATATATATGAACTGTAGTTTAACTGTGTTCCTGTTACATTCTTTCTTCGTCTGATTTGACTTCATCATCCGTCTCGCTATAGATTTGTGGCATAACGAATCGATTCGACTGTTCACAATTTCGTTGCTTCGTCTGATTGTGGACCTGACCTGCAACCATCCGAACTTAGTCGATTCGGAGTTTCGCACTGAAGTGAGTCCGTTTTTCATGCTACGTCGCTAGGTTTATTGCGCATGCACAGGTACCGCCGATTGTGATGTACCCTAAAAAATTCTACTGTTGATCTTCGTTCGACTCCAGTACTTTAGAAGGGTAAAGAAACGTCACTAAACATCAGGTTTCCTTTATTACATTTGTTCGTAGATTGCAAAAATGCTAAAAATGGTGACCTTTGTTGTCTAGGTAGACGCGACTGAATATGCAGAATTAAATGCTACTGCTGCATGCGAATTTTGACGTTTCCCAAAGAGTCTTAGGATGTACCCGAGTTTAAATTATTATATGATAACAACCTCGGTCGTCTAACAAAAATCAAATATGTGTCTCCACGGCACAAACAATCGGATGCGAAAATGAAGATGAACTACGCTTGTCAACCTCTTTTATGAGGGTTTACTTCTTGTGCAGTCCATGTACGTCAGTGGACATGCCAGGCATCAAGATACATCCAAGATCATCTCCGTTAGCTTAAGAAACGAGGAAAGAGTGAAATAACCTTGATTTTTATTGTTTCATACGTGGTTGCAAACGAGCCTTCGATCGACAGTGGGTTCCGTTCTACACTTTTAAAATTGTTAAAAGCGAGCAGGCCTAGGATGATGATAACTCGGCGATAACTCCGCCAACTTTCAAAGTAAAAGCGATACACGTATTGCAAAATGGTCCAACCACTCCGTGTTATCTCTTTCGCCACGTCTCCCTCTTCCCGCACACTCTTATGGCTTCATACTAACTGCATTTGTCATTTGTTTTTGATGAAAATCACTCATTTATGATGCACAAATTTTTTCACTGATTTATGTTGATGTCATCATGAGGCAATTTATGAATGAGTGATACCAGGAACGAGGGGAATGTTGGTGGTTTACACCTACTGCTGCACAGGCTTATCTGGTGATCTAACTTCGTTGGATGACGATCACTGTGTCAGTTCTAATTATTGCTAAATATGTGTTCCGCGAGTCAGTGCACGTGGTGCCGTATTGTTTCAATGGGACTATCGGAACAAAGAACCGTGAAAATTGTGATGCTTTCGCGTTAGGTGACAGCGCAGCTCGTACTTCACTGGACCCATGAATCATTTGTTTTTCGCATAGCTGTTTCCACTATGGTTCGAATAAATTGAGAATCTTGTTTTCATGTGCTCAAATTTGGACTTCAGACAGAAATCGTTGTTTTTGTAGTCACGATTTCTGCAAGTTCACTTGAATTGATTTTCGGTTTATTAAACTGAACCCATTGCTGCTCGGCCCCAAATTTGAATAAAGTATTTAGAATCAGATTTGCACAACGATGCAAGGACTATTTCTTTGTGCTTGAACACGTGTAATCTTTGGTCATTGAGATTGTTTATACGGCTGGTAAATTAATCATTGAACACCGAAGCAAAATTCAAATGATATACGAGCCATGAGACAAGAGTAAGAACGAACGTTCGATTACCAAGATAGGACTAAACTGGTAGGCCGTTTGCACGGTTTGTAGTTGTCAGTGGCTAGTGCGTGAGCATATCAGCTTAAGCTGGTGTTTGTGTTGTTCGTGTTGTATATTGCCTTAAATGAGTAGTCGACACTAGTGTTATGTTTGTGCTCGATCGGATAAATTTTGGTCGCTAGTCTCACTAACCTGGGCCTATTGAATGACATCACTGTCGGAAATGGATGTTCATTGTTTTTCGAATCCACATTGGAATATGCTCAACAAGTCGGTGACGCGATTAGCTCTCTGCTCGGCCAATGTATACCGCTGGGCACCCACAAGTGAACCGGTAGATTTGATGTGATTTATCGCGAGAGGCCGTGGATTTTGTCACCTTTGATGACATCGGTTCCGCTATGAAGCCAATAGCTGGATCAGCAGCACAGTGAGCACAATTGATTACTGAATTCAGGTGCTATTGGCCTTCCTGCTGTCGACGTTGGGGATCAATTTTAAACCAATCTTCAGTTGATCCGCGCTTTGCTGCTCGGGGAGAGGCGGCTCTTCTGCCGGGTGCTTTCGAGCGAGTTCGTTGGGATATTCATTAGAATTAAGGGATACAGTAATTTTTCACTCCCCTTAGCTGATCTCTTTTGTGCTGACTAATTAAATATGCTGAGCCCCTGGCCGTTCTCAATTACAAACCAAATCTGCGCAATTAGGGCGGCTTATTAGCTTCTCAGTTGAACTATTTCCTTTCCTGTTATTCGTTTGCACCATTGTCGCATGGCTCTTAGTACACTCCAGTTATGCCGCAGGTTTCCCTGGTCGGTTATTTCATACTGTGATTGCATTGTCGTCCACAATGAAATCACTTGTACCTAATGTCTTCAACCGTGTACTTAAAATGTCTATTTTCCCACCTCTTAACCGACTGAACCACCGAAGTTGCGTCATATGATGCCTCTCCTTGTTACCGACTCGTTCAGTTACTTGACGCCACTATGCAATTTCTTCAAGACACTCTGATGATTTGGGAATACAACGAACAATGGGAGGAAATGAATGCTCTCACCTTACACTTCTTACTGATGTGGGTCTCTGAGAGTCTGTGTGCGAACCAAGTGGACATTATTCCGGATGGTCTGGTTCGCCTGCATTACGTAATTTGCCAGTTAACTGATATGAGCAACTTGGACAAGGTAAGAGGTAGTTTTCATAAACTGCCTGATTTAGCAGGTACAGATTGATTTGCACTCTACGCTCAGTTATTCACATTAAATTTTCCTAAATTTCCATCGTTTCTTGGTCTTTGGCGAATTTTTTTCGTATGTTTTGTCAGTGATCAAGAAGAAATATAAGGAGGGCGATTTTGGAAAGTTCCACTTCTAATCCAGTCATCAGTCGCGGAGAAGAGTAAGCACAAGAACCACGGAGTGGGACTACCCAATTATGGAAAATACTGTGCGTGTTAAAGTTGCCCAGTGTGTATTTTGAATGAAAAATCACAATGGGGCTTTAAAATTTGAAACACTTTGTTTCAATCAAAGTTCTAATCTGAGGTAACAAGTTTGTCTTGATGATCATTAGTGAAGTTATCGAGTTCTCACGTGAGAAAATTGGAATTGATATTTTTCTTCTGAATTAAATTCCAGATAAGTTCAGGATGTTTTGACCATCGGTAACCACTTTGGAATGCGTTTTCAAACTTTCGAAGTGCAAAATGCCACTACAAGACTGCTTTGGTCCAATACCGAACCTTGTTCCGGTGGGGAAAGATCTGAGCTGTCATCACGAAAGGCACTTACAAAAACTTGCCTGGGTGGTTATGATTAGTCTGGACGAAAGCTGGTGGCGCGGTGGTAACTAACACACATGCCTTCCAGTTGTGAATCCGAAGTTCAAACCCCGGGTGCGATAATGCCTATACATCACCAATGAGCTTTGATGAGACCAAAACTCGCGTGTAGTGCTTCAACAGTGCTTTCCTGCGAGATTTAGTTCAAGGGGCAGTGGTAGAGCAAAGTACGCCGTGGATAAGTTTGGCTATTTGCGCAGCCGCATTTTACGTGGTGGTCATAGATCGAATACAATTGCTTTGCTTAATCGGTAGGGTCGTTTGGCATTTACTAATTCGAAGCATCTGTGGCGTCACCTCAGCATCCACGTGTCGACCGAAGGACCAGTTTTTACTGCAGCGTTAACATCTACCTTGTTATAGTGCTTCTAATCATGGCCATTAATGAAGAGGATGGAAGTACACCTTTTGCGTCTCAACACTGTTTTCTTCGTTTTACTGGTAGGATATGATGAGCAACTTCTCTTAGTAACCCTGGGTTGAGACGGATTATGTTGGATCGCTCAGTTCCATCGCTGGAAGAGACAGTGAATTCGAATAGGTAAAGTGGATAGGACATTTAATATGCATGCCTCCAGACCGACTCCATCAGTGCACGTTGTTCTCCGAAGCAGAAAATGGTCGAAAGGTAGATTAAAGTGTTCAGTCTTTGTTGTGACCAAATGACTATAAGCCATCGACCAATCAGGAATATTGCAAGTAGTTTGTTAGATTACGAGGTCACCCAACACGGTAGGGGAGTACTTTGGCAGTATAGCTAAATATTATCGTAATTAACGTCCTCAGATTTGGGAAGTTTCTGCTTTTCTGTGGTTGTCTGGACTTATGATATTTAAAAAAATTTCAAACTATTATTCGACGCTGCGCGGTAATGTTCAAAATCTGAGCGTGTTAGTACAAAGTTAAATAGCTGTACAAACACCTGAACTGGAATTGGTGTTGAGTCATGTGGTGTTTCCGTTCATAAGGTTGCTCACGATCTTTCTGCACTATCAGCAAATTTACAAAAGTTGGTCATTTTACACTGGAACTCATATCGTGATAGTAGTAATGGTTTTGAATAATGTCTGCGCTATTCTTCCGTGCTAATTGGCCGCTTCTATTTGCGTACATTCTAAGCTCATAGAAATTAATAAAACAAAATGAAGGTCAAATTAGAGTTGATTGTTAGTCAGCCGAACGATAAAAGTAATCAGAAAGGGTTGGATTCGAAGGGTTGTTGACCCGAAGCATTTCATTCTATGGGATCTATCTGTCGCTAGCTTTTCCTCGTCTATAAGCCATTGGTAACTGTGTTCGGTTCGAATGTGTGTAAATCGCTTTAATGAGAAAGGAAGTTGATTATCATTGAAATAAATATTTTTCCATGCACCCTGCTTTTATTTACACTTCATTTCATGCTCTAACCATTTTAGACCTGATTACCAAGTATTTTAAAAGCAGGGCAAAACAACTTTTTGGTACCGGGGACGAAATCTACAAAATACTGATCCGGAGATTTTGTTGCCCACTTTCAAATTACCATTTAGACCATTACCATTTTCGCCGGCAATTTTTTGGATTAATTTAGAAGCGGGCTTCGCTCTCGCCATAAACTTGCTCCTAAATTATGGGACAGTGTTCATGTAAACAGTGCACCTTTCAATAAGCAGGTGTACATTCAGGATACGTTATTTTCCAAACCTTCCTGGAGGGTGCTTTAATGGGGCCTTCCAGTGCCAGTTTCGAGGGGCTTCGGCATCACTTCGAAATAATTTCTTAAATGTGATTGCCCAAGTTAGTATAATCACTTTGTGATAGGAGTAAAATTCCTTTCTACAACGACCCCTTTGAAAGCATATTTCGAGGTTTTCTCTTAAATACCATTGGGAGTTAGTGTTTCCACTCTGCTTATCTACTGTATCCTTTCATCAGACAAGTTCCTTGTGACAGTTTCATTGTGACTGCTTTCTTCTCGATGGGCTTATGACGACCAGTGTTTTTCTATCGACCTCACTGTGCTCATCACATTGCAGCAACAATTTTTCTGTCAATTAATTCACGAATTTCAAGAAAAATAATGATAGAAAGAAACTTTAATGTGAACACTGGTTCTCATGATAAGCCGGGGGGTTGGAATGTCGCCGTGAGTATGAGCTTGGTCATGACCGTTCACATATGGAGCCTGGACTAAATTAGTCTGATCTGATCCGTCACTTCCATATCCGTTACATCTAAATGTTAAATTTGCATCATTACTATTATGACAATTGTCCTTAGTAAATGTTAACTGATAACTTATTTTCGTGCAGGGCGATCAAACACCCCTGGTAAGTTCTCTTTGGTCACCATATCGTTCATATTACTTCTGATTGGTTTTTAGTTTCATCTAATAGAATGCAAAAATGCCAAGCAATATGAGAAAACTAAGTCCATAAAGTCGTTATTTTCCGATTAACTCACGGGTGAAAAATCCTAAGGTTTATCATCCAACGCGATCAGCTGAATCGCTGACGTATTCATTGAGCTGCCTTCCCCTCGTACTGAACGTCACGCAATATCCGAGCTGAGTTTAAACAGTTTGTCTTGTACCATAAGTTGGAATTCTCAGTCAGTCTCACTTTGAATAGAAACTGTAAAAGTCTCTAGTCGAGAACTATCTCTAGTTTTCCTTGTGAAATCGGCACTACTGTAACAACAAGTTTAGTTGGCATAAACGTAAAGGTCTCCCGTTTCTCAAGATCACGGACTGGTGATCCAGAAATTTGACATGTGACATACGTGTATGTGAGCACGCAAAACTACTACGTCAACTTTGTCAATCAGACTTGCCTCACACCCGGGCCAACTTTTCTCGTCTGTTGTTGTGTTGCCGAATTTGGTTGATCTACAGGCACAAGATGTGAGCACTAGCGTCGCACGATAGCACAAGAGCACGCAGTCTGCGACCCAGCAGGAAATGAACACACGCTGAGGCTGAAAGCAATAGTTCGGGCTCAAGTCTTCAAGCCCCATAGCCGCACAACAAAGAGAACGGAACTGCTGCTCCCTTGAATGGGCAGCCACATAGAATAGAAACAGTTGGCCTAACCCGCTAGCGGTACGGAGAAGAAGAACACAGAACACTGCCCCCTTTTTTGGCCACCTATCAATACAAGTCAGAAATCAGGTGAGCTCTATCGCTTACATAGTTGTGTTGGGTGGCCTTGGTCGATGTGTCAAACAGCCACTCACAGAACGAGTTATGATGAATCTTTTTGCGGACAAAAATCTGCAACCGCGCAATATTTAAAATAACGCCAACTTCGAAATACCGGGAGAAAGGTAGGCTCTTTTGGGAAATTAACAACAGAACTCAAATCTGCGGCACCAAAAACCCCAGAATGGTCACCGACCATGGCATCTGTCCATCTCATTTGTTCTGTTGACGCACTAAAACGATTCGAAAAAGTCTAATCTGAGATAGTTGATATGTTTTGTGTCCCGACTCGGACGATCCGGCACTGATATATTTCGAATTTTTAATTCCAAAATCTTTTCGAGAACGAAGTGAACGAAAAAACGATCAAGAGAATAAATCATAACCAGAAAACTCGTGCAAACGACTACCGTTCGGGTGCAAATTGCCATCAAGCGTAACTGTTACCGCATCGATTTTTGAAAACGTTCTGTGAACCCTAGCTTGCGAGTCTTACTGATTCGATGGGGCATTTGTTATCCATCCGGTTCATGGACTACAAATTACCTGAAGAGCAGCGTCAAACGTATATTTTCAGCTTGTCTTAGAAAACGAATATAACTCAGCCACCTCAAACAGATCCAAACATTTTTCATCACCCTTAAGGTGAGTAAAGAATAACGTGCTATTTAACAATGACTTTCTCCCCATAGCTGACCCTGAGCAAAACTGCCAAGCTCTTGAATACATTTCAGCGCTTTACATTCAATGATTTTTGCATAAAACTAGCATCTAGTTGTTCAACTGCAAAACCATATAGCTCCGTGTATTTCTGTTTCACCGTCCGAATACATTATCTTATGGCACTCCTGACTCTGTTATTACCATTCGTCCGTCGGTTCCAGGCAGCATTCCTCCTGTATCGCCTGGAGAAGTTGCTTACATTCTTTACTCGGATGATTGAATACGAGGCGGTGGTTAGTCAGCAAACTGGAATGGATTGCTTGACTGCACCAACAGGGATCCTAATTCAGAAGATGGCGATTCAATCAGTGATCCCGTCTGAAGCAGAAAGCGAACTGGAAGCCACAGCTCATGTAGATGAACACGCCACCCAGTTGAAGACACTGCGCGAGTCCATGATTCATCTGATTCCTGTCGCCACAAAGGTCTTGATCAAATTCGAACCGGTTCTTCAGTTGCGTTCGCATTTGCCAAATCTGGACTGGAATGGACCTAACTTGTTTCGAACGTTCAATCACTACCGAAAGCATTCATACAAACAATGGCGTGATTTTCTGGACTCCAATGTGAGTCAGTGATCGGAATATTGTTAAAATATTTCATTGTAATTGGAAATTATCAACAAACGTTTTTCATGAGTTTATGTTCAGCCCCTGTGCAGTGTTTGACTTGTTACCCAGAAAATAGATTAGTATAGAATTATTTTCTATGGTCATTGTAGTTTGCGAGGACTTTAAAGGTAAAAGATGCTTACAAGTGTTGAGAAAAACTTGCGTATGTGCAAAATCATTCTCTGTAGATTCGTGCACATAGATAGATGCATTCATTGGCCGTTGGATTAAGTCACAGCTAGTTTGATTGAGTTTGATTGATCGGGAATAATGTTCCATTTTCGGTTACTGGAGTACGCGGACCACCATTTCATGTCAGGAAATATCAAGTATGAATATACTGATGCTTGGCTGATATAAGTTGTTAAACTTAGGACGGTGACTTTTTGAATATTTGCAGGCATTTTAAAAGCTCTCTAACTCCTAATGTTCACACTCCGGCTGCCATATTTGTTGAAATGGCTATATACCGTTGTCAAAGACGTTCTGTTATTTTAAGCTTGTCCATATGTGCATGATTTTGTTTTTTAGTCTTGTTTTTTTATTCGCTTTTCTTTCTTCGCTGCGCTCCCCCCCTTTAATAGTACATGCTACGAAGCAGCAACCGAAAGTTGGAGCAAATTGGTGTGACTTTACGGGTTGTCAGAAATGAAACAGTAGCTGCGGAAACATTGATTTGAGACGAAAAAGTTCTCACGCATTTTTTATTGTTAGTTCACTTGATTACCGTTCAGGTTAATAACAAACAATAGGCAGAAGATGATGCGAGATGGTTAAATTGATTATCCGGGTCTTTACGGTGTTTTTTTCATCATTTATTCACCAAGTTTATCGCCCCGTGAGCATGTGAAATCTGGATATTCTCGTGTTTCCTTCAATAACGTCTTCTTTGTTGCATCTCCTTCGATCTAGCCTCGGCGGGCTGTTCTTTACTTGGGTGATAAACCTGATGACTGATTTTTATTCTGATGGTAGATCGATCTGCCGGTCGTTCTCGTTTTCTTCAACCGGAAGGTCGAGCGTTTGTGCAGCCCGACCGTCTTACATATACACTAGCTACTCCAACTCTGCTTAAGTATGAAGTTTGCTAAAATTGAAATATTGAGTCATGTGGCGGAAAATTTGTAAGGCAGTGGGCACCATTGGTGGCCGGCAATCTAGTCGAGTGTATCTGAACACACTGGTTGGCACGAGCGTTGGATTTAGTCGAAATTGCGAGGAAATCACAAGAAATTACACTGAAAATTAGCAGCTAGATAGCTAGGATATGACAATGCATAGATTTAAAGAGGTTACCAAGCGTTTGATGGAAATCCAAGAGTGCTCCACGAATATATATATATATATATATTGCGCACTTTGAATCAAAAGCTTAGTATCATGTAGACTATGGTGAAAACAATAGGACAGTACCGGAAAGCTTAAGAGACCCCTAGGTGTGGAAATCACCTCACACGCCAGCTCTCCAAACCTCTTCCTCTATGTCATTCATTACCTATCGAACCTACGGTTAACGACTGATGTCCACCAGGTCACCGAATATCGTTCTTCCAATGAACCCTGCCTCCCTTTCTTAGTCCACGTAAACAGTGCCTTCTACGCAGTATACGACATCTCCGACTACCCTGAATGAGTTAGCAGGGATGAATATACCAGTAAACGAGAAGCGTAAAAAAAATCTGTGTGGTTCTTCCACGCGTTGCTTTCCGTATCGTTTTTCAAAGGAGTTGGAAGGAATGATTTTGTCTTGACGTCCGACGTGATGTTGTAGGATCCATTCTTTCGGCCGTGTGGTTTTCCATTGAACCCAATTATTTCAGCATTGTAGTCTCATAGACCATTGCTACATCTAACTGTTTATATCTATGCTCATATTGCTGTACGTTTTCTCTGCTCGTTTTTGCTGTAAATAGGATTTATCTAGCTTTTATTAAAAACTGAGGGTATCTCAGTTAATCATCACTAATCATGTACAGTGGAGACAATAAGCTTAGACTACTTTTGTCGAATTTATCCATCCCTGTCTTATTTGGCCAGGTGAAGCAAATAGCGGAAGAATTCACATCGAAGTTTATCGTAACCACCGTGTCCCAGCAGACTCTTTACAGGGCAGTAGCGAATGAGGATCTGACCAAATCACGACGATATCAACGTTCGCTTGAGGACACAATGGCTAGCAAACTGTACAGTTCATTACCTTCATTCGATCTCAATGCACTCGGATTGACGTCGCAAAGAACATCCGGTTGGCGTCAATTGTGGTGGTCGACTGAGTCGACAAACACACCGGCCGGGCCGAACAATATCATTGGATTTGGCCCGTTGAACACGCTGTCCGGTCCGATTGCGTTTTCCGGAGATTATAAACAAATGTTATCCGTGATCAAAATGCAAGAATATTCTCTTTGTCGAGATGAATGGTTGTCCGTCTTGCATCTGCTAACTTCTGTCAGTCCACTTTGTTCCTGGTTCATTGGGTAAGTGCTTCGCCTTCGTTTCTCGTTTGTCACTGCTTGAGTGAGGATCAGCCAACGTCGACCACTTCGCATCATTCAACTTTGATTCCCTCATGGTGGTCATTTGAAATTTAGAATTTATCCCCGACTCTTTTTTATTTGGAACTTGGCTTGGCTTGCGTTTGGGGCAGGAGAACTAGCAAATAAAGTCGTTAAAGTAGAGCCATACCTTGCAGGGTGCATCTCCAGTTTGTGGACACAGAAACAGCCATATTGCTGGTTTGCCATAAATCATTCACTCTCATCGGGTAAGCGACCGCGGGCAGGTTGTGGCAAAGCTGGAGTCGCCTGTGGAGCATTCCCTCCAATGAATACTACAAGAGTCCGTCCGTGACACTGGCGTACCACTAAACAGCATGATACCCCCTCGCCTCAAGGCATCTACTCGAGGGAAGGGGTAAGGACTGATTTTCTCGTTCCCCGGCTAAGTTAGAAATTCAGGGCTTCTGACATGAAGTTATCGAAGAACGCATGAACTGGAATATCAGTCACTGATTTTTAACAGCCAGGGAATATCTTATTGCATTCAGGTATATTTCAAGTAGGGTATACTAATAATGACCTATGCATATGGTCTCCCATGTCAACTGCGTGCTTCTGTTTCGATACTCGAATAGAACTTTATAAACGGAGCCAATAAAGGTTAATATGGGCTACCGTTTTGTTTTCCTGCTTTGCCCTGGTTTTTATGAGACAGAATCGGCAATATACATATAACAAATTATATATAACTAAGGAATATGCGATATGAAACGTTTATTATGTAAGATACACAAGGCAATTTGAGCCTTTCATAAGAGAAAATGTAACATCTATTTATTTTTGGGATCAGTAGACAAATTATGTTCGTCGGAACATTCTGAAAGTTCCATGACCCCATTTTGATAGCCTAAGGTGAAACGTTACAGGAATACGATAGACCAAGAACTATATTGTTTGAGTACTTGACAAGGAGCTGTTGGGCGTGGGTTACGGATGGAAGATACACAGGAAGACAAAAGAAACGGGGACAGTAGAGCATCTTGGGTAACTCCAAGAGTAGAGGTGATAAGAAAGCACGTGGTGCCATTGCAACTCGTAAATTGTTATCGATTGATGAATTAATCGGTCAGGAAAGAAATAAAGGAAGTTACTGGGCCTCAATGGGAAGGAGATGAAAGAAACTTTTGTCTGTTGATGCAGTCTACAAGCGTCTCTGTAGGAAATTCTCACTCGTTTTATTTCGTTGTCCATTCTCGAAGAAAGGAAATGTGCTAGGGTGGCGGGCGGTGGCCAGGCGGATAAGGTCGTGGCGTTTGGACGTGAAGGTCGTGGATTCGAATCCTTCCACCACCGGTCAACTTCCACACAGCATCCCGCTGTTGGCCGCTGCCCCCTTGCTAAAAAATAATGTACATTGTTGCTTCATAAGTAGAGGAAGTAAAAAATAAAAAGGGTGAACCCGGAAGGTTGGTATATAAACTGGTGTGGATCAGAAACCTTTAAGTGAGGTGCAACGTGTAGTGAGATTAGTTTTTCCAAGACTTTGGAACCTACTGAATCACAGACAATGAGACGGAATTCGGAGGAGCCATTCTTAGGGATAGGAGTTATCAGACCTGTTCTCCAGTAGTGAGGAATCTTTGTAATTGGGGAAACAGTTGTCAAACGGTGAAGAATGGATGGAGGATGGAGTGGTTGCAACCTTCTTGAGTATTATGGGAATAAAGCGTTCCAGTCCACAAGATTTTTCTGAGTTTGGAAAAAACGTCCTTTATGGACATCTGCGATGGAAAAGGAGAAAGGAGGCACTGATGAAGAGAAAACGTCGGTGACACCAAATGTGGAGGACTCGATATCTCGGTGATTGATATATTGAAAAATGCAACATTCGCAGGAAGAAATCTGCACGCAGATGAACCGCGCATAAGCCTTTGACTAGTGGCAAGTTTTCTTCAGGGATTTTATCTTCCAGTAGATCACGTGCATACAAATACTTCAATCTGGCCAGCTCCACCATGATTAATTATGTTAGCTGCTTGGTCAATGTACGATCCTTCTTTTCAAAAGCGTATTCTTTCCAAAGACCAAATCGTTTGGATCGAGGGGATGAGAAGCAACCTGGGCGGATGCGGAGGGACTCGATGGGGCAGCAGCCAAAGTTACGGTAACTTGTATGTTGACCCCAAGATACAGAAACTTCAGAAGTAAGAACAGGGAAGAGTCTGTCGATCTGGCTCACCATCACGTTCAGCATCATGACGTGTTGCGAACGCATCTGTCTGTTGCGAATTTCATGGTCACGGCAATGTGTGAATTGTCAGCGATTATGATTGGTGTGGCTATAAATCTTGGAGAGAACGTTGATTATTGCGTGATCGGATGTACCGATAGGGGATCGAAATGCAGTAAGAAAAACATCTCGGCCATTTACAGGGGAAACATGAAGAAAAGCGTTCATTCTGGTTGGAAATTTGACTGTTTAGTAAGTCAAAAGGAAAAAAGAACTGACATCAAATTGTTTACAATCCCCTGACGCTATGCACATGGAAGTGTCTGCGTAGTTGATTAGGGGCGCTAGAATTGCATCAAGAAAATCTTGATAGTTATCATGGAGGTATTTAGATGGAATGTACAGATTTGCAAGCAAAATCGACCGGAAGTTGCTCAAACGGTTGGGTTACATTTAATAGCAGAGGAATTAATGTGAATATCTGAGTACCTAAAAATAGACTCGACATGACATATAATGATACCCCCAGCTCGCTCCCGTTGAGGAATAAGACGAACAACGCAAAGCCCCGTGAAACCGCTGAGTTGAATCAACCCATCATCTATGTCCTTGTGGAGCCACATTTCTCGCAATAAAATGGAACCCAACTGAGAATACTCATAGGTCCTGACGAGGTCAGACAACACCGAAAGTTCACTCAATAGGAAACGTATGTTGTTGCTATTCATCCCGGGAATACAAGCGTTATTTAATGAGTCCTTTGGAAAGTTCAAAGACCAGCTTGCTCTATGCATTAGAGGATTATTTGTGAATTTCCCGAGACTTCTTTTCCATTGGTTCTGTGCTGTTTTAGTAAACAAAAGTACATTATACTGTGGATTATAGTATATCCACTGAAGGACTTAAGCATTTTGTTAGAATATGTTATCATGGACTGCATTGCCTTACTACAACAACAAAGAAGGTTTCCAGTGAAGAAGGCAAAACAAAACAGCAAAACATAGAATGTGTGGACGGTTATGTGAAAAATTCCGGAGCTGTTGAGATAGCTGGGCAACATTCATGGTCCCTTTTTTGAATTACTTAAATCTTTGAGATATTTTGGTGAATAACTTTATGTTCAAGACGTAAATTTTAGTTTGTTCACGGGAAATAGCGTTCCATTCCTCCCCCAGGAAGACGAATAGAAGCCATAAATTTTGTGAAAATGTCACGTTTTAGTTCAGGTCAGATGCAGATGATTCTTATTGAACCATTTTTTGATAGAGTTGCATATTTCTACCCACTGGTCAAAGTCAAGGATTTTGTGTGCATGGCTTCCCGCTTTCTAACTGAATTTCCATTGTTGTACGCAATCGTGTAGACCTAACTAGGCTGAAATTCTGGTTTACCGAAGTCTCAGTGAAACCGATTAACCGCTTAGTCACAGTCTTTGATTTTGCTGTCGTTGGTACCAGAATGACTCCAGTTCATTCAGCAGTTTTAGCTCATTTAACTACTGAAACTCAAATCGGTTAACCTATCGACTGTTGCAGTTTATTCACAGCTGAACTGAACTGCTTGCTCACTACCCTTGATTTCTGGTCCAAACCCTGGTCTGAAAAGCCGGTCACGGTCGATATATGCATGTGCCACATTTTGGATGTGAAACTTATCAGGAGTTTCCTCCACGACGACAAATCTTTATGAATGTAAAATTCGCTTAATAATGATACCTTAAAGCCGTTGGTTTCACAAATTCCTTTTATCTTGAGCTTGTCTACATTTTCTTTTTTCTTCCACACTGATTTTTACTAGAAGGACTATTTGTTCGTGTGTTTGTTTTTCGTCAGCGTTTCGGTCTGACATCTGGTCCTGGCGGTTGAAATCAAATTTATTCCGATCTCCTGCAGTAGATAGATTGATTAAGTACAGACAAATTCGTAATTTTGTATGACCTACTAGATTACTCATGTTTATGACCTAATTCCCAAGAGTCTGAATTCCTGAACTTTCCATCTCCCTTCTGGTTAGTTTCATGGCACATTTTACCCGTTTTTCTCTGTGCATTGTTTGGTATTATGCGCTGACTATATTATCAATTCCAGATTTGTGACAGTCAGCCGTTGGTGTTTAACCCCACTGGAAACATCTTGCCGCATGAGACCTTTGCTAGAACCTAGTCTAAGAACAAATAAATATGAACCTCCTCATGTGAACCAGATGGAAGTCTCTGTGAGCGATGTTCTATCCATTCTGGCTGAAAATATTGGGGATGAGGTCTCGTCAAATTTAGGTGGTTTGGAGTCCACCGTTGTCGGATTGACAGCTCTTTCTCGACGAAACACCGTATGTAGAATGTCCAACACTTCCATAACCAGTCCTGGCTCGGTTTTGACTCCTGGAGACCTGCTGAGTGCTAAATCCACGGTTGCTCTTGTGGACGGGAAACTGGTGGAGGCGTTGTTGGCAAAATGTGCGACGAAAAACACTGAAGAATTGAGTGAAGATCAGGTTGGCGAAGTCGAATGGAATGCGTTCACGGATTCTGTCAACGGAACACCCAGTGAAGAAGAGCGAACATCTGTCCCAAGGTTCAGTTTTGATGGACTTGCGAACAGCTCTTCGCAAATAAGGTCTGTCGTGCAAACGGATAGTGACCAAAAATTGGACGGGGAACAAACGGAAGAAAATAGCGAAGTTAAAGAACTATCTTTAGCCCAGTAAGTTGCATCATTTTGTTAATCTCTTTCTGATATTGAATGCCAGATAGTTGGGGGCTTTGACATGTTGCATTTGCGCTAGTTAGTCTTTCAATTTCCAAAAGGATTTAAGAGCATTCAGTATCTTTCTTTTTACAGACTGCCATCTGTCCAAGACGATTCTTGAAATGCTGTGGGTCGAGGGGCTGAAAATTAGTTTGCTTTTTATGTCCTCGTTTTGTTTTTTATATGAGCATTAAATGGCTATCTTCTAACGGACCTTGAATGAGACCCACTGCATAGGAGGCAAATAACCGAAACGCTTCCGTCCTCTTGCGTATGCCGAGTAGTAGTACCTTTGAAAATAGGTAAATGTCCGCGTCTCTTCAGACAACTTTTGCCTCCTTAGTCTTACTTGTTTATCAAGCTCCCCCCTCCACGTGTCTTCAGGAGTCTGAAGCCTGCCCTGCGGGATGGATAAACCAGGTGAAACGGCGCCCGTCCTATGAAAACAGCCATTCCTGAAGGAGGAGTCAAAATACACTACCAGATATAACAACCATGAGATATCCCCAGTTAACAAGGACGGATGGACCACCGTGTTGAATATGCTACTACCAAATAGCGAACACTTTTCCAGGTACCCACCAGCAACTATACACGGTACACTACGTCGAAACCTGGCCATCATTGTCTTAGGGTTAAATGAATCCTCCAAAAATCCGAATGCTGCAGAGGATGTCACTCATGCAATACTCTCACCACGAATACCCACAACGCCGCTTATTCTGCCTGGAGAGCTAGTTGTGTTAAATGTAACAAGCAATGTTGTGTTTCTCCCTGATAAGCAGTCCGGGCTAAATTCACACCGCAGGTACGCTGTTTTGTCACGAATAAGTTATTGACATTAAATGATAATGGAACCGATTGGGTGGATGTTTCAATTCATCAGTCAAGTGTTTTAGGTATTGTAACTTAAATTTTCTTCGTTGTCAATCTCATTACTCATTTTTCCGGCCATTCAGTCAGAGAAATCTCTTACTCTAGTGATTACATTATCGCCTTTTGCCGTTTATTTTCGCAGAAGACGAAGCATCCCAAACGAGAAGTCTCTGGGAAAACTAAAGCTGAAAAGCAACGAGTCGTTGCTGAAAGCTTCTCTATCCTCTGAAAAAAAACAAAGGATATCATTTTTGATCAGCGCAAAATGATCTCGAATCAGTCGCTTCCCAAAGTTCCACAAGTGCGCGCATCTGTAGCCAATTTGTCAAAACCATTTTCGCCCAGCTCGGACGCGAAAGTTGGGTCATTATTCCCCGTCAAAAATAGTCTACTGCGATGTCGAGCTCAAATGATTACGCCAATGGATATGATTGAGGGCACATTTGTTGTCACCCCGACCATGATCCGATTTGTCGGTTTAGTCGAACCCAAAGTCCCAAGCAGCATCAATCGTCTCACAGGCGTGCCGGATTCAGCAGACTCCGAAGAAACTTATCCCGGTGAGTTGAATTTTTCCCGCTTCTCACCTCTTCCTATCTCGGTAAACCGGTGTTGTTTTGCCGCTAACTCCTTAAAATAGACTATAGTCTTGATACTTCATACACGCATTAGGCAATATCATAACCTACACTAATCCCATTTTATACTTTACATAGCACAATCTGCATTATCCTGATGGAAAAACATGGGAGTTGTTATGAAGGCCAGATCGACTCAAAATTACGGAAGGTTATCGACGGTCGCCATCGTCCTTCAGCGATAAACAACAGGGAAAGCCTCACTAGCTGTTCCCTTTCCCTCAGAGTCACATATTGCCACAGGAAGAGTGAATGAGCAGGAAAGACAAGGACTGATCCTACGGAGGGTCGGGGAAGAAGAGTACCGTAGTAGCCAATACAAGGAATTCATTGTAACCGTACAAATGCATATATTTTCAGATATTCTGATTCGGCGGAAAATGACATGATTGCACTGTTTACTTCTCACTGCCATATTCTTCATTGTCTTCAGTCTGCCCGTTTGACGAGTCATCAGGAAACTAGCCATGAATGCATGAGACACTCACGATATCTACGTTCGTTGTACACTTTCTTACTCCATGTTGCCACGTCATCTGTTGATCTCCACGTGGCTTCTTACACGCCATGGGAGGGACATAAAATAGGGCACGGTATAATAGACGAGTGTTCGTCATACGCAACACGTGACCTAACCATCGTAGTCTACTAGGGTTCAAACGCCAAGGTAAAGTGTTCTCACAACCGGCACTTAAGACCGCATTCACGCGGTCACGCGATCCAAGCAGTACCACGCATACATCAGTGATCAAAAACCTACAAGGGACAAATGTTTTCAGCAGGTAAACTTCACACCTCGCAAACGTAAAACAGTACCGAACTCACTGTGACAGCTTACGTCAGTGAGACATCAGGCCGACGCCACAAATGCTTCAGTTTAGCGTTTGCCGTTTGAGCTTCGGATGTATGCGTGCCCACCTCCACTGCCATACTACCATCCTTCGACATGTACTTGTCATGGCAACTAAAACGGTCCACTACCCGTTAGCTCTTCTTCATCGAGGATCAAGGTTGGTGCAAAAGTCATCCAGTTGTGCAACAGAAATTCGCATTTTGAAGGTGTAAAGCGCATGCCGAATGGAACTTCAACCCCTAAGAGTTTGTCTATAGCACGTTGCGCATGTTCCGTAGAGTTAAACAATCGCAGGAGGTCATCTGCGTAATTTTGACTACACAGCTTCTTCTCATTTGCCAATTGGACGCCCATATCCTGGCTACCTTCCCAAACATCCTCCATTACCTCGTCCATGACGAATTTGAGAAGGACTGGAGAAAATGGGACATCATTGTCGGACACCTTTAGGCGTTTCGAATGAGCTCAGTTTAATATTTCACCGTAAACACTTACACAACCATAGGTATGTAAGTACACTGTCTGTAGGAGGTGGACACACTTTTCCGTTATGACCAATATTTAGAGAATGCGCGAGATCTCACATCCTTACTTAGTTTCCCAAGTTCATCTGTCCTGTTCACTGGTTGAGAAGGGTGATTCAGTATGTCATCCAGCCCCCAGTGACGCACTTGCATTGTCGACTTAGTGAACGTGTATTTTTATCAAAGGATCAGACTAATGTTGTTATTTACTCATAGCCCGTCTAATTCTAGGGTCTTTTCTGACATTTAAAGCTCCGTGCCGCAGTTTGCAAGCATTCTCTCATAGTTTGACAGTCTAGCATGTTAGTTGGAAGGCCGTCCACCTCTCTCAGCTTAGTAATTTGCCTCATACAGATTAAGGTACTGGTAGCCTTGGCTAATTTCACTTAACCAGTGTTTTTCAGGTGGATCTGAATTGCAATGAATCGCCTAAAAATGTTTTGTGCACTAATATTGACACTTACTAAGGGCTTAGTAGTACTGCAAACCTGAATTCCTCTTAGGTTTGTACAATAACGTCCTTTGACGTCACGACAGTGCGAAATGCTTTTTCCCCACTCGGTGTTGTATGAAGCTATCAAGCGGACTTGACAGTCCACAGAGATTGATCAGAGTAACATAACGACAAGGTCCAAGCTGAATAGCAAATGCGGTCTTATTATGTGTTATTTAATGTGGAGCTGCTCTCGTTCATCCCGTCAACTTAAAAATTTAACTCATTAGTTTGAGCACATTTTGCGAATTTTATTTGCACATGACGTTCCCTGATAATTACGGCCGAATGCGGTCTTTTAACGGCCACCCGTTTTCGGTTTGCCATTTTGAAGTAAACCATGAGAAAAAGTGTGTGTGTGTTTGTGTATGTGCATATGTGTTAAAAGAATATCAGATAACCACCGATATTTAGGACCACTTTTAAAAATGCACCGACTGTTAACACATGTTTGTTAACCTGCCATATTTGGTTTTAAATATCAAAAAACGTCACGTACAAATGAAACCCCCTAATTATGTTCAAAATAATGAGTTAATTTTTAAGTTGATAGGATGACCGGGAGCAGCTCCACATTACTTTATGTAAATAACGCGTACTAAAACCACGTGCTATTCAGTGTGACCTTATTGTTACGTTATCCTGATCAGTTTCTTTTTACCCTGACCGAGTCGGCGACCGATCGTGAGATAAAATCGATTGCAGTGGAGCAGATGTTTCGCTTTTTCCCTATTTTGTTTCAAAACATGGTATCAGAGAAACTGCTTGAATCCCCGAATCGTCGGATTTAAGATAAACAGATCGATTCATGGATCTATGGAATAACCAGAACCAAAAGTTTCATTTGATTATAAAAATTGCCTTGAGAAAGACTACCCACGGTAGTCGAAACGTTGGCGCATTACATCTACCAACAACGCTGTGTTATTAACATTATATCATTCACAATCAAAAGTTTCTACAGTTTTCCGCGTCTATGAATTTCCCTTTGAGACAAAATAACACCAAGTAGCTGTGCTGCGCTACTGTCTCGATGTTAAAGCCAGACAAATTTTGCCAATCCTATCGTTTGATTCCGACGGGGGAAGGAATGACCCTGTGATTGAGCTAAATAAAGTGGATGAATATTGCCTGGGTAGTCAAACAAAACATCCGATCTCGCCCAGTGTTTCAGTGAACAATAGGAGATCGAAGCTGAAGGTAACCGTACGTGTTTGACCGACGAAGACCCTGCGAAGCAAACTTTCATTGAAGTCAAGTAAGATGGGTAAGACGAAAATACAATCCCATAAACCATAAGTGAATCAATAGTTCAAAATATCGTTGGATGAGTTGCCCTACTCCGATTACCGTGTGACCGCATATGCATTCAGTTAGAGTCGAGGTGTCGATGTCATTTTTCTTCTTTCGAGAAACTTCTGTTTTCGTCAAATGCAGTTCTGAGAAAAGATACTCCAAGCAGAATAGGACGTAGAAGTCCAACGTACGAATTTGACGAGAGAAAAACAACCAAATGAAAAAGCAAAAGACTTTGACGAAAAGAACGTTAACGAGCTCGACATTTAAAAGTGTCCACAAGAACGGTTTATCCATTTCGAATGGGAAGATTGATATCTGGTTGCGTTTTTTCCAGTGCAAGCATGAGCTGAAAGTTCACCGTGTCGGCGGACGAACTGAGCTGCGCTCTAAAATACTGTGTCTAACGCTCCAACTGACGCTGCTGAAAGTGAATCGGCAGGGCGTTGGGTTTTCTAATCATCTCACTCAGTCTCGATCTCGGTGTTCCAATATTCCTAAGCAGTCGACGAAGAACGTTTGTATTCCCGATATTTGAAAACGTTACCATTTCCTCGCATTTCTCTATTCGCCGCTGCTCGTGGTCATTTATCAAGCTCTTCGTCAGTTGATGTCGCAAGGATTTGGGCTTTCCGTTGTATGACTTCTGGAGGGCCACCATTCAACAGTAACTGAATTCAAGAATATCTATCGCTTCTGATGTTTAGATGGTTTGCAGTCTTGCCCTATAATTTACGTTAAATGCATGGAATATTTGATCTGCCTACAGTGTTTGTTCGGATGTTGAGAATTTTTTTGAAATGACAACCGCGTTGAAAGCTCTTATCGGAAGAACGGGAGTCGACGATTATAGTCCAGAATCAATGGTGAAGGTTTTCTTGTTGGTATGACCATAGGCCCGGGAAAAACGAAATCGAGCATGGACTAAGGCATGATTTGAGTACAAGGATGTAGATCACAATGATTGGCCATCATCGATTGATCCATGCTACTGTTGTTTATCGATGGTGATGTGGTCAGTGTTTGGTCCAGTTCTGTGGATGCGAAGGAGAGCGGGACGTGGGCCGATATCTTTTATGACGATGGTTGATGTCCCTCGGAAACAATCTGCAGCCAGAATAAACTTGGACGAGGCGGTCATCGTTGTCTTTCCATCGGCGGAGTAGAAAAGAGCCTCCGATATGCTGTTCCTTCTGCGGTCAGTATCCACGTTGGACGATAGGATCATCAGGAACAACCACAACTTCCGATAAACGCACGCTTTGCAGTAATCTGCATAAAGCTCAGTAGAACTTGCCTTTAGTTTCAAAACACAGTCGATGTGCACAGGCATCGATAAGACGAACATACGCGATGCTTCGGATGACTCCTGTTGACATGAACAGAACCGTTCAACCGACTTGCATACAAGCGACTGTTGACTGGGATCCACTCTAGCAGTGCATGCTCAGTTCTCATCCTCCGAGCTATCCCGATGCCAGTCTGACCACTAATACGCAAAACTAAATCACCTGATACGCGATGAGTGAATGGAGAGAACACGGTAGTACTTCGGTTAAGAAGAATGGTAATCGATGCTGCACCTTGTTTACATGTTTCACAGATACAGGACACATTTGTTTCAACAGTGAGTAATTGTTCAATAGAAACCCGACCCTACCGTAAACCGGCCTGACTCTATTGCATCCACCATTCGCGAGCATCAAGTAGTCGGTAGATTGTAATGGCCGCCAGCGGTTTGGATGCGGTACTTACCGAACTACTTCCGTGGTTTCCACGTGGGGGTCTATCACGTTTCTTGTTAATTGGCACAGGCACCGATTCTCGCCAATTATTGGAGATTTGTTTGCTTGATCAGATTGATCCGAAGTGATAACAACGCTGACGTTATGAAACAAATCTTTATCGGAGACAGTTATTTTTAGTGCCCCATTAGAAACAGTTTCTTAAATATTTGCTACCCATCACCACTCCGACAATGAAATTTGAGAACAACTATTCTTTTCCGTCAAAACCAACAGTTTTTATTCAGTGCATGCACATTGCTTAAAGTGGACTGGTAATAATCCACGTGGTCTTCACGGAACTTGTGTAACTTCAGTTCTAGCGTTTCGTATAATGGTGTTTTCGACCAGACGGAAATTACACGAACGAAATAAACAGGTGGAAAAGCGCAGTTTTACATAACTCAGAATGACACTGAGAAAAATCATACTGCATAATTAATTTAGATGCATCTAGACGGCAACAGAATGGGGCAAAACCTATCCGTCAAAATTATAACCTTTGTTCCTTAGTCCAATCCGCGACCACAAAGAAGGCTTCTTTTCGTAGTCCCACCACACCTCAGCTCCGTTGTAAATTCCATCACACAACATAGCGATATCTTGCCTCACTTGGATTCACAATGTGATGTCAAACATATCTGGTTTGTTCGGTATTCATGCATTGGCTTGCTACCGTCCTTCAGCCGCTTGAGGTTCTTGTCACTTGTGAGGCAGTAGTTGTGTTCACCTTTATCCCTGGTATTGCTAGTTTCAGCATCAAACATTTCTCGTTCCAAAGATCTTGCTTGGTCTCTCTCGTTTACACTCAATCTCACATTGCTGAAAAGATTTCTTTCTGAATATCGAGGTGGCGTTGGAGTTGCTCCTGTGGGACATTCCTGTCAGTAATTTATGCTTCCGTCTTTGAAAACTGATTTATCAATTTCTCTGAATCATGTTGGAAAACAAAGAATTTACAACGCCATTTCGAAGAATCGGAGTCCACTTGGATATATTCGTCATTCCAAGTTTAAATGCGAGTGCAAATGTCTTACTTGATAATTTTTTCTTCCACATAATTGCCTTACACAATGAACCGTTATCATTACTGGCATGAAATATGGATAAGTCATGAGTAAACTGCTCTAAAAACTACTGCGCATGGGTTAACCAAACTGAAATTGCATACTGAGTGCTTAACTGGTTCCACGTTCATAACGCTAATTAAAGAAGCGCCTTTAGATCCCAACCGACTCTGAGTTGGCACTGTAGTCACATGAGAATATACAAAGTTCACTGGGCTGTTTTACAAACCAGGGTCAACTGGAAAAGTACGTGATAATAAGCAAAACGAACAGGTTTCATAATTCTGAATCCATTTTGTGGTCTCAAACAGACCCCGTTTAAACGATAATGAAGCACTAGATATTCACCATTTTTAGCGTAGCTCAAAGTTCGTTGATGTGAAATACGCATCTCCGGAGGTCGGAATCTAGTCAGTAAAACACCCAATCAGTTAGTTCCCTGATCGCAATTGGTACTCGTATAGAGGGGTATTTGGTCGACTCAGCTCCCGGAATAACATTACATTCCAGTGAGATCGAATTGACATGCCTCAGTCATTTAACTATTTTGAAACAAATGAGAAGTCGATTCCGTTTATGTTAATTTAATTTTCATATTTGCATTAACTGTCTTCGTGTTTCTGTCGATAAAGCTAAAGGTGGCGTGTGATATCACTCTGACAGGAAATAGGTGAAACGTGCCTGTTTTTATTGTACGGATGTGGATTTTTGTCACGTTTTTGTTTTTGCTTCCAAACCAACTATTGTCATTCCAACGTTGTCTCATGAATTTTTATATTAGGATATCGTGGTGAACCATATCTTCGGGGTCTTAGGACGTCTGTACGGCCTCCACTCATGATTGCGCAAAGCATTGTCCTACGAAATTCACTTTTTCATGAGTTCTACTGTTAACAAATTGCCAAGCTATATTATTCTCAGGAAAAATGTTGCAGAGAGATGGAAACCGCCGTGTGGGGAAGTTGGCCGAAGGTGAGCGTATCCAGTTCCATGATTCTTGGGTTGGATATCTGACTCTCATTAGAACTGTTTTTGTGAGGTCCAACGGGGTCACTGGCGATTGTGTAAAATGAAATATGATTATGGAACACCGTTCTCAGTTCATCGGATTACTGCTCAGGTGGAAGGATCCGCTTTCTACCGAAACTTGGCCATAAAATCAATGATTAACTCTTCTTCTTGATCAAAATCAATCCAATAACAAAAAGTAAAGATGAATGACGGTTATATACAGTCACCTAACAAAGCGCTTATAACTCAAAATCCGAAGGTCCCTCATCGAGCCACAAGGTCGTAAACAATAATTTAAATATTGCATTTTACACAACACAAACTAATGACTTGACATCGAGACATATCAGAGCACCCCTTACGTACATTCGGTGGAGCTACAGAGCAACGTTATAGGCACATTAAACTAACGCATGGGTGGCACATAATCTTGACTTCTTTTTATCGCCAGTATGATGAGAGTCTCCGTCATCATCTCTTCTGTATACTGTCGCGACGTGATTTAAATCAAGCGTAAAAGTCTTCCGCTATTCTGATCTCTTGGATCAGCCGAGGGAGCACTTGCGGCAAAAATGCACGGGTCGCATCCGTGCATGGTTTCCACTTCCGTTGAAGTTGATGAGTTTTTGCAGTTGGATTTATTCTGCATGCTATAAAGTTGTGAAATATGTCAGGTATGAAATAAGTGTCAGCGGATGACCATATCTCGGCTTTTTGTCGGACTCTCCGGGATGTGACTAGAAAATACAAATTTTGTTTCTATTGCTAGTTGTCGGAGTGTGGTCGGGTCGATGCGCCTTCGTCCAGGTATGAAAAAAGGCCTCCAACACGTTTGCGATTGGAACGAAAGGATCCGGGCTGCATCTAGCCAACCAGGTTGATCAACCTTTGAAACGAATACGACACCCGAAAACTGTATTTACTAGTATTTACCGTTCGGCACGCAATATGCTTGGAGAACTCCATGCAGGCTCTGTCGGAAATGAGGGTGGCTCCTCGCTAACCAGTTTGGATTAACATAATTTGCGGCCTTTGATTAGTTGTAGACCAAAATGTGCCTAAGCATTTCGGGACGCATGACTCCGGCTTCACATTTGTAGGCATTAGCCACGTACATTCCTGTTGACCCACAACCTCAGTCGGGATCAAGAATGTAACAAACCAGTATGGATACGAAATGGAATTTGTCAGCAGATAAACTGAACCTAATTGCGGCTGGTTCGACGTGTATATGGTATATCACACCTGCAAACTGATTTCAGCAGTGGTTTAGAAGTACTTTCATTTATTTGGGAGCTAACCGACACTTAGATGGGTATGAAACTGAGATAGGCACTTTCACTCATTTCTGCTTTACTGTTGGTGATTTCAACCACGGTTCGGCTCATTCTTTACTCGCTTTTGGCTTAGTTGACCTCTGAAGAAGATCTATTTTAGACTAAAGTAATCAGAAGCCACTACGGGTTCCTCGTTTACTATTACCTTCCTCTGTTTCATCGAGCCATTATTATCGCATTGATACTAGACCCTAGGTTATTTTCTTTTTTGCACACTGACTATTCGTCAGGGTGAAATAAATCAGGATTCGGACAAGGACCCTATCTCTTGAAAAGCTTTCCCCGTGAAGAGATTTTTCTTTGTTGTTTGGTCCCGGTTTTCTCCCGATTTCCCACTGTCGTCCCTAGACTTTGTTCCTGGCCTACACTGTCCAACTGAAACCCCATTGTTTAACAACGATAGAATTCCCTCATCTCTGTCAAATTCATTTGGAGACTGCAAGAACGTCGCTTTTATGCGTCGCGACTTAACTTCCGTAAAATATTGTTCTGTTTAGGTCAAACGGGAGGTAAGACGATTAAATCCTTATTTCGTCAGTCAGTTTTCGAGACACCTGAGAGTAGGCTTTTCAAGTACGGTTTCTAGTCTTCAGTACACGTGTTTAAATTCTGAGCGTCGCGTTTGACAATTCATCCACAAAAATTTGCTGCCCCACACAAAGCGATAGGTTCTAGAAACCGAATCCGTTTCTTAAAAATTATGAGTTTTGAAACTCATAATTTTTAAGAAACGGAT
>LUCM01003402.1:156644-174478 GCA_008360955.1 Fasciolopsis buskii
TTCTTGACATATAACTACAATTTGTCGACGGCGCCACCATCGCGACGTTTCCGGTATGCTGATGATATCCTACTGGGCAGCTCGTTTGCTGATCAATCGGAATTATCTTAGTCTGCACATCTTTGCAACATTCAGAACTTTCATATTAATGCATCCAATTTTTTTGAGTTCATGTTCGCCATTTTTTTCTTTTTGTCCCACCGACCAATCGGTCTTTAAGACAATCCTCAATCTCAAACCGGATTTGCCAAATACTCAAGCGTTATAATAAGTGCCAATTTGCTGTGATCCTGCTGCCTTTTTTACTCCATCGGTTTGGTGCTGAGCAAGCAGTTATCGCTTCTCTCGTTCATTTCGTTGCTTTTTATGTTACCCTTACTCTAGAATAATCTTTTCCGGTCTACTTTGGATGAATTGTCATATATTTAGCTGTTTGTTATCAGATGATGTACCCAGGAAAAGTTTGTTGATGTTCTAAGTCCTGTCGTACATAAGTATGGTGGAAAAATCCCGACCGGCCTTAACTCACGTGTTTGCTCTTCGCGAGCATCAGATAATCGGCGGAGGATAGTACCGAATATCATTTGCGGTCCGATGCTCACCGAATTAACTCTTCTGAGATGTCAACTTGAGGAGCTATCACCTTTCCTTTTCTATCACTTTCTTTTTCATCACATCGGTGCAAACACCGACTGATGCCACTGCTTAGGAATCACTTGTTTTTTCCAGATTAATCTGCAGAACTTTCTCTTTAGCACTTCGCCATCATATTATGGGAAGGACAGCGACAGCCCATCTGGTCCATCTGGCTTATGCTTCCTATGGAAGCCTATTTTCGTGAGTACTTCCATTGCAAGCATGAGCTGAAAGTTCACCGTGTCGGCGGACGAACTGAGCTGCGCTCTAAAATACTGTGTCTAACGCTCCAACTGACGCTGCTGAAAGTGAATCGGCAGGGCGTTGGGTTTTCTAATCATCTCACTCAGTCTCGATCTCGGTGTTCCAATATTCCTAAGCAGTCGACGAAGAACGTTTGTATTCCCGATATTTGAAAACGTTACCATTTCCTCGCATTTCTCTATTCGCCGCTGCTCGTGGTCATTTACCAGGCTCTTGGTCAGTTGAATTTCCAGTGTTTTTATCGCCCTTAGAGACAGATCTGCGAGAGTTCCTCAGCTCAACTGAATTCGTCGATATCTTGCCTTATTGAGGCCTTTGTGGCATCTGCTGCTGCTTGTATGCCGTATTTCCTCTCACCCAGTATTTGTAGAAATCCTGAGAAATTGTATCTGATGACAAACTTGCTAAAAGCTTCGACTTTGACGAACACCGATTGTTAAACTTGCCTTTAGAAAGACTATACAAGGTAGTCGAAACGCTACCACATTACATCTACCAACATGGCTGTGTTGTTAACATTATATCTTTCACAATTAACACCCTTTCGTTTGCCTTCCTTCACCCGTCCGCCGTTTGGTCTGCTTTCCTGTTGTAATGCTGGTCATTTTCAACACTCCGTATTTGTCACGAACTATGGCTAATAAGGGCACAGTTTTGAGGTAAATCTGTCTTAATCTTCAAAGCTGATTCTTCTCCAGAGCTTGTGTTGCCCTCACCGTTTTTTGTGATAGGTCTGCCTTACAGTACATATGCTTGTCCACAGTTTTTATAATATTTATTATCTTTGAACTAATACAGTGCATAAGAGTAGGAGGATATTATGCAGGTCTCGCATGAACTGGTTGTCCCATAACTGGAAGTAGTTTTGACATGCTTCCGAAGTAGATCAAAAATGTCTTTCCGGTGTCGCTGTTTCGTTGGATTATAAATCAATGATAAATACGTTTGATTGGTTCGTCTACTCATAAGTAGTACGTTACGGAATTGCAAACTAATTGCATTAACCGTGATTACTCTAACGACGCCATTGCTTAATGTTATGATCATTCATCACTATATTCCTTAATCCGACCAAGAATCGGTTCCATTCTGAGATTATCATGACGATCAATTCGACCGTTTACTTTTTTGTCGAAGAATGTAAACTATGGAATCAGCCAATAACGGATCCAGTTAGCAGCTTGTTCGATTGGTCGTGAGCATCGGAAAATGATGTGCCCAATTTACTTTTGGTCAACAGAATGCATCACCTATTGATAGATTAAAGTGGGGATCGATGGACACTTTCTGTTCTGAAAATGTTAGCAAGATAAAATAAACGTTTGCTTTACTATCTCATTTCTCCTTACAGAGCGTCGAGTGGTCACGTTTTCATGGCGGCTAGCCAAAATTCAGGAAATCCACCTCCGTCGATATAACCTCCGGAGGTCGGCAATTGAAATATTCCTTGTGAATAACTTGAATTACTTTTTCAATTTTGATATTCAAGTGAGTTTTTAATATCTCACTCATGATACATATATTTTCAATGGAGTGTCTTAGAAACAGACCAACACCACTTCAAGATCATCCTAACAAATAAATCGATGGATCAGTTGGTGAAGAAACTGAATGCACGCTTTTGATTCACGCTTAATTCTGAACCAAAACAAATGGGTATAATAAATTTAGTAACAATTATGGGCGCAATATTCATCGATTCGACAAAATTTGAAATAACACTGGCAGTATGAAATTCTTTTCATAAGGAAGGTAGTTTTCAACACGAAAAGTAATAGTATCACAGAAGTGACCACGTTCCCAACGGTTTAATTAGCCGATGCAATGCACTCGTACTATGCGCAGAGTCGGAAAGGCTCAAAGCAAAAAATGTGTACACCATGTCATGCAGTAGACAAAGAGACAACTGGATTGTTAGGACCAGTGACACTGGCGACAGCGTACTAGTTGTGGATGGTATCGCTAACGAATGTAGAAGGGATTAAATTGCTCCAGTTTGAGGTTTTCTTGTTCGCTGACCTTCCGACTAACAGGATAATTCATTATGTACGTGACTACGTGCAACAGACCAATATTTGCGCAGACCTATCGTTGCTGCCCAGTAGAACGTAAACAAGAAACCTATTGTCAAACACTGCTGCAGCAATGGAGCCTCCTGTGACAGTTTCATATTTAGGGTTACGAACAACCAAGTGGAATCGAGCATCAACCTATTCGGCATGTTGTTCATATACTGTGTAGCGACGCGCGCGTCCGGTTAACTTACACAGCAAATAAATACACCTCCACTTGTCGATATGCCCCATATCAGATTTTTAAAAAGTAGTCATTCTTGATGCATCACTCATAACAAACGTAACAAGATATTTTTACATAGCCCACCCATATGTCAATCCAAGCGAATTAACGTACTCGATGTGTTAAGCAGCCGTTCACTTTGAAACCTAACGCGGCATAGCACATTTTTGTCTTTATTTTCCATGGGTTGGCGTGACATCCGTTTGACAAGCCAAGGTCTAGTTTTCACCGCAGCGGTAAGATTGATCCTGATATGCGGCTCAGAAACTTGAGCGTTGAGAACAGGAGACGTGTGAAGACTTTCGTTATTTCGATGTTGTTGTGTTCGTAGTGTTGGTAAAGTATCGTGTGATAGTTCTGCGATTAACTCAGTGTTTAGGTGTAAGATACTGACTCCTAGGGTTCAGTACTGGTAACAGGCAGTGAATCAAAGTAAGGCATGGTGGTTGGGATATGATTTTCGTACACCCATAGAACACGTGGTTTGCTGTACGCTACTCTACTACGCGGGTATTGGTTAGATGACTGGAGGTGAACAGTTAATGACATAGGGAGAAATATGAGGACCTTCGTCAAAGAAATGGATTATTGGGGTTCACTATATTCCCTCAAACGACGGATGGAGACAGATGATTTGGCTCATTGTCACAATCAATGGAGTTCTAGCATCCGAAATCTTTACTCTTCTGCCTAATTCCCCCAAATTATTGGCTCGCAGTTGATTTGCCACTACGGTTGGTCTGTTTCCCTTTTGAAAGGCAGTGTTGTGAAGTAGCAACCAAAAGCAGAGCACATCTTTGTAAGGCTAATGACATTGAAAAATAAATATGTGGAATTTGTATTCTACCCGTTATTTCTCTGTTGATCCGTCCTCGATGTTTGTTATGTATTCAAATCAAACTGGTTCTTGTCCAGAACTGGTAACCGGAATCACCAAGACAAATTAATCTCTCATTCATAATCGCGTAAATCTCTTCTGTGGGATAATACTCAAATACGATAAAAATTAACATTTTCAAATTGTTTGTTATTGGCAAACTAGTGGTTCTAGTTATTTTTACTTTTGCGATTACATCACAATTTATCAGGAAAATGACAAGTAATTTCATTTCCTGCTTACGTCCGTTAGCACTACCCTTAAAATAATGCCATTGCAATGCCTAACGCCGAAATTAGAGCAAAAATGATAATCCGTTGGGGTGAGCCCCAACGTGAATATGCGTAGACGCTAACTTTGCTTGCTTGCAGCCCACGGACTCGAAAATCCGCGGCTCAGTCAGGGTTGCGTCATCGTGTGCTGCCTGAACGATGCCCAGTTTGAATCCGAGATACCTGAGTGATTTAAGATTTGGTCGAATTTCACGCACCGTTACCTCAAATTTCGCTTGATCAGGCAGATGAGCTAGGCTTAACTATGCTCACCACAGTTGTTCACTGGCTCACGAATTGAAGTTCTCAACAATGACCGGATGAGCACTGGTTGGATTCCATTCCCCTGACATTTTTACAACCGCCTGAACTTTGGACACGCTCAGCTCGTCTTACCTTGTCCGTTTGCATCCCCATTTTGCCGATAACCTACACAATATATTTCAATGTAGTTGTTTGCTTGCTTGTGTTCCGAATCTGTACAAAGGAAATTTTGGGACCATAAGGAATAATATTTGCCCATCTTTATCCCATAATATCGTTTGTGCGTACATCGATATTCAGCTGTTGATTTTCTGACAAGTTATCTCCAAATCTACATAATTAACGGATGTTCAAATTAGCACTTCGATTGTAAATGGCCATCGACAACCACTTTTAAGTCATGGTGTTTCACATTTTCCCCTATGGTCATCTCACAAGTGTACCGACCATTTGTTTGTCTTCATTTCAGATGCGTAACAAAGTTTACTGTCGATTGATCAGTCTGCGATTTCCAAACCGGAATGCCACAAGCAGTTGCAGTCCGAGGGAATTGTTCAAAGTCTCCGGTTTGACCAAGGTAATTCGACTGGGGTGACAACTATCTGCCGACTACTTTGATGTTTGCTTACGCGCCCAAGCTCTACCCATCATCAATACCTTTCTCCTAACTTATCACGATTCTTGTTTCCTCCTGTTTGCCATGTCTGACTTGGCCACCGCGTCAACCCCGTGGTAGTAGTTCATCGTACAAAACGGGGGCCAACGCGCTAACTGGAGGGGTTTTATTTTACGGTAATGTAACACCATCTGTTGTCCTCAGAATTCACGAATGTTGACCGCAGGGCACGGCAAATGTTTCTCGTTCTGTCTGATTTAAATCTTTTAGGTCCACGTGTGTGTGCCCCAAATTGTTTTACATCTGTTCATAATTGTGCCGACTGTTTTCACGCGTCATACTTCTGTTTCTTCTCCGGGGGGTAGGATCTGAAGCAAGACTGGAGATTAAGATACATTCGTAAAAGTGAAGATTGTTGAAATGCATCCTGTATCGTTAAAAGTGTGCAGGTAGATTGTCGAAAGTTTAAAAGCAGCAGGTGTACTTACGTAAGTGGCTTCAAACGGATGTGTTATTTTTGATTCGTTCTTCGCCCTGCCTAGATTTGCGTAACTTGTGATGTTTGTATCTGGAGAGAATAGAAAATATTTAGGCAGGTCCTTGAACAAATTGGAATTTTATACTATTTCACTATTGCTGTCGTCTTGCAATTGCTGCCAGTTTATTCGCTCGTACGACAAACAACCCGACTATTCATTCCATGTAACGTGACCATTCTGTTAGTGAAACAATGTCGACGGGTTATCTATCTCTATTTTTTTCTGGCATAAATAACTAATCATACTAGCAGCCCTATTGGAATTGTATTCGTAATGCTTCACTTGAATAACTTTCCAACTACGAAAAGCTGGAATGCGACTAAACCATGTTTAGTTACCCCTTTCGAATTGAAATTTAGCATATAAACTCATTTTCTTTGGGATAACTCGGGCTTCTTATTGGTTACCAGCGTTCCAAATAGCAGATTTTTTGTTTACACCAAAACGTCCTCATTATCGAACAGGTTTCGTTGAACTCTCACTTCGGTCATCTGTTATCTCGCTTGAATTACAACCTAAAGACTCTGTCCTAAGAATTAGTGTCCGGCCTTTCGGATGGTAAACTATTTTATGCCTCCTGTTTTTCATTAAAGCTGTCAACCAACTTGGGATATATATATATATATATATCGTTTCGCTTTGATATCAGTGCTGTGATTGGTTCAAAATTCTATTTGAGAATTGCGAATGGGTGATGTGGATGCTAAAGGATGTGATGACAAAAAATGTCTGATTTCACATATCTGCTGCACAACGGTAATCGCTAAACCGGGAATCTTTGTTAACCAATCTATACACCAATTCTTTCGTATATATATATATATATGACAGATGAAATTCTTGCTGACCGCTGCAAAATAACTGTTTACAGTTGATTTACGATGTTGCTTGTTTTAAAGCGGATTTATTCTTATTTCCATCCTTAACCAAGTAAATATGGTATCTAATTGTTGCTAGTCGATTACCAGTGTCGGATGAAATCTTGTCTTGTAAAATCAGCTTATTTTCTCTCCAGGTGGAAAGAAGATCGATCGCAAGACGAGATTTTTAGGGAACCAGGATAAGCGCAGATTTCTAGTGTCATCGAGTTGGACCTTTTGGAACGTGTGGACACGTTCGAAACGCCATCGTTTGTAAGATGTAACCCCGGGCTTCGGAACAAATCAGCATTTCACATCATGGAAGTTAATTTTGTCATTAAATTGACAGCGCAGTCACTTTTTTTCTTCAGTGGACCACAACGGACATTTAGTGTGTTTGATGGGTGGCGGCGTGGTTTATAAACGTTTGTGATGGTTTGTCCACTGCAAACCCGTCGGATGACCTCAAAATTTTGGTATTCCAAACTGATTCAAATAATTCTCGTTCCAGTTGTCTGGTTCAGTTGTCACTGGGATTGTCTCAGCCAGAAATCACAACTACCGTCACCGCAGTCACACTGTCCCCGCCCCCAACGAGGAGCGAGATAGAAGACAGAAACAATAACGTCACGCACCGCTAAAATGTATTCATTGAATGCGCCGCGCAGTCACGGCCTTTAATCGCCTGTCTCGAGATGCGCATAATTCAGAAAGTTCACCAACCCCGCCGTCATCATTGAACTCGCGTTCTTCGCATCGTCGTTAGATTAAAAATGCGGGACAAAATCCACCGCGTTATCAAAAAGCACCTGTTTACTTCTTTCTCAACCCGAGGGGAACCACTTCGTCCCCCCCTTCCGTTCCGAATAGTGGAAGACACAATCTTTTAGGGCGGTGAGGGGAGTCGTGTAGGATCCAAGACACCTGATGGCATCCAATTTGAGATAAACACATACACAACGTCAGCAAACACAAAAACGCGAATAATTTAGATGAATCAGTGGCACTGATGACAAATTGGCCATATATTCTGGTTTTATTTATTACTAGTTTTGTCATTATCCCCAGTCCATTGTCCCTTAGCATGGTAATCTCATGATAACGATAGAGATTTCCTATGCTCGTTCGATTGCACAAACTGTACCGGAATCTTCTGAATCCATGCTCCACCTAAAATAAACGGTATAAACTTGACAAAAACGTTCGATACTCTAAAAAGTAAATTGTTTTCTAAATCTACGTTGCGGGCTTTTACTAGAAAAGGTCAAAATTAACTCCCTTAAAACCGCTTTGATTCATCCGTTCAATAGATACATAATAGAAACCCCGCTATCGATTATCATCTTCAGGGAGTCTGAAGGGAGGAAACGGATCAGATTCCGCCTCGGTTGTCGAATGTGACTTGTCATTGTTTCACCACACGTTCTGTTCGGTTACGGTGTCTTCATATTTTTCTCCACAGTATCGAATTTCCTGACGTGGGTCGTTAAGGTGTAATCATTCGCAAAGATAGAGGGGATTTCCATGGAGGTATCAAAACATTTTGAGAATAATCGGCACGATTGGAAGTGATCAGGATAAGAGCGAGAAAACAGACTGACTCCAAAGTAGTTGTAATTCACGCCAGCAGGCTTATAGCTGTACATTATTAATTGGCCATGAGCATCCGTAGGGTTTTTGTTCGGTACATATTTACTGAGGCATTCTGTAGTGTTTGCGACTAGTGACCATGTAAACTGTCCCGAAAATTGGTTGGTAGATAGCATTCCCTTTGGCTTGGATCGTTACTGCGCCTGACCTACGGAAGAACCTCCTGTTACCCCATAACAATCCAAGTTTAGGGGGTCATGATAGCTGGTTCCATTCCTCCCTTATCCGCCCGCACTAAGCCCCCGTGTTTATGGACGTGCCCTCTCCACTGAGCTAATGTGTCAACCATATCAAAAACTCAGTCACCTCACGTTCGTGCGAATGACTAGGGATGATTTTATTTAAAAATAAGATTTGGAAATGAACAATGAACTTGGATGATTTTATTTTCAAATCAGACCAAACACAATTATATAAGATCAAGATGATGGAAGCAGCTGGAAAAGGTTGATTTTTCTTCTCAGTAATATGTTCCGCCTGTGGATGGGTGACCAACCACTGAAAAGAAAAACCAATACTTTCGGGCCTTGTGCCATCTTTCTAAAGGTTAGCCTTGCCTGACCGACGAAAATCCTCAGACGAGTCACCGTGTGATTCTTAAATGGACTTATCATCCGTTCACGGCCCCAAAGATTTAAATGGGATTCTAGTGGGCATCTGGAAATGTTTCAAATATCCAGTGTGAAGATATTGCACCAAGCTGTTTGCTCTAATGCACCCCTTGTAAAAAGATCTTCAAATTAGTCGACAGTTGAAAGTGTGTTTTAAAGAGGACGATCTGACTGCTTTTGTTAGCCGAATATTCTTCCCTTCTCGGTGTTCAATGGACTGCAGTCAGTGTGCACATTCCTTGAGGGACTTTACTACTGTTGACAGTTTTCGGTGTAGCCTGTGAGGTACATAGTAAATGTCAAAACAACATTTCAAAATTTGTGCGTTATGCCTAAATGGGTTTCTAGATAAAGTTGAATCAACGCCATATTTAACTCTGACTCAGAACTGATGACTTGGTCCGCTTGGAATAGCATTATTCGAGGTTCAATACCGAATAAATCTCTTTTCATCTAAGTATTTGAAGTGACAGTTTCCAAGTATTTTTATTGGCCTACTCTTTTTGTGTTCCCGAAAGCATGGAGTTTGATTTATACTATAGTTAATGACTCCTTGTTCGGTTAATACCGTATCACTGTATTTGCGTCGAGGTAATCGAATGGTAGTGGTTTTCGCCTATGTGCATGTCTGTATTTACGTGTATGATATTTAATTTCCCACATTCACAAATCCATTTATTATCATGGAGAGCCACATCCATCGATCGCATTTAGGTCAAACTAGGATAATCCGAATTCCTTGTCTTAGTGACTGAGTGGAAACGTGTAATCTCTCTTTGAACCATCCAGAATTCATCAGTCATTTTGGGGAAGTAAATGAAAAGTAAATAATCCGGTAGGTGAGAATATAATGCATCCAAGATTTCCGAAAATTTTGGTCCACAACAGGACCCCGATCATGCCAAGCTGGGGAACCGAGCTGAGAATGCCTTCCCAGGGCCTGTCGATTCGCGCACTGCTTGCGTTCCCTGGGCCTGACTTGAGGAAAGAGCATCAGGGTCAAGCCGTGACTTGACGCAGAAGAATGAAGGAAGTAACCGAGTGCCTGTCACATGCAGGACCATTTTGGTTGCAAGTTTGGGGCAGTAAAAATCAAGACTGTTTAACCTATTTCCCTAACTGGGCTTGACAGTGATGTGTTTTCATTGTAATCATCAGGAGTGGGTAAAATGTGCACACAGCGAAACCGAAAAACTGTTGTGTTTCGCTTTATTAATCGTCTTTCACTGTGATTTCATCTACCCCTAACTATCCCGCTGGACCATGCTTTGTTTGGCCCACGGCCTGCAATCAAGCAAGTGTGAAATATTGGTAAGACTGGTCCGAATCGGTGATTGTGCAAATTTACAATGGAGGCGATAGGTACTCGTGTAAAAATAACAAAAGAACTTAAATTGGTAATCATTGCACTCAAACTTTTCACAAGTATTATTCCGCGAAGAAAGATCACGTGCGAATCACGTCGGGTTTCGACTCGGTCATGATATATCAATCACATCTTTATGCGACACGTGCTAGAATATGGGCCTAACTTCCCTAGGTCCCCGTGTTCTTTGGTCTGAAAGCACCCTTCGACTCAGCTGACCGCGTAATTCCGCCGTGTTGCCTCTCATCACACGGTACATGAGAAAAGTTAATTTCACTTTTGCATTTGCAAATATCAGAACGGAACGACGTAAGAAGTGTATTGAAAAATCGATTCTCCATGTATTGGCTTTTGTTGTGAATGATATATTGTTAATAACGCATCTACCAACAACGCTGTTTTATCAACATTATATCACTCACTCTTACATTCTCTGTATTCAAAAAGCCATAATCTAGCTCGTGCTGAGGACGATCTTACACCCGAATCCAGCACAAGAAGTGGTGTTCGTCAGCCTTTCCCTTTTCATCTTTTATTCTGAACTTTGTTACTGGAATGGAACCGAAAATCGTTGTATGCTTCAATGAGAATAGTTAACATTGATATTTGTCCGACTTAGAATATGCGTATGATGTTATGCTTTTGAGTGAAGACGCAAGTAAATTGCATGATTCTCTCTATCATCTGAACAACAGTATAGGTATGTTTAGGATACGTTTCGGACCTTCGGAGTGCAAAACTGCTGTCGCAGGAATGGACTGGTCCGAAGTCAATCTTGTGCTTGGAAAGAAATAGTTGAATGAGGTGGCCAGAGTTACCTACTTGGATAGTTGTATGTCATCTAGCAGTTGTTAATCAGATGGGTTGTCTTCACGCACACAGAAGGCTCGATTGACATCCACCAAACTGATCTATCCGTGGCTTCGATGTGACACCCGCTTATGGATTCGAGGTCAGGTTTTTACTCCAATATTGGGTTCGGTCCTGTTGCACGGCTCTGAAAAATGGCCACTGAAGGCAGATGTGCCATTATTTCCGGTGTCTCCTTAGTATGGGTAGAATATATCGTGGGAATTTCGCGAGTAACTCAGAGGTTAGCCTTAATTTACTGAGTTCTAGAGTTCTACCCTTAGAAGCGACAGTGAATCTGAATAAATGACGGTGGTTTGAACAAGCTTTTTGCATGGCCACAGAATGTGCGCCTCAGTATACACCGCTGTCCGATTCAATTAGTGATTGGAGGATAGTCAAAGTTGGCCAGTTGATCACATAGCGTTAAGGTATGAAGAAGTTAACTAGTAGACTGATCATTGTAGATCCAGTGAGATTTGTGGTTTTGGATTCACTAGATTCCCCAAAGTGACAAGTCGAGACAGTCAGGGATATAACTAAAGGCCGCAGTCGGTGCAGTTTTGCATTCGAAATCTTCCTTGTTCCATATTGTTCCCCAACTTATTTCCTTGAATCTGCTCTTTCCTTGTTTCTCATTTGCTTTTTCTTACTTGAGTAAACAGCGTTGTAAGGTATGAAATAAAGCCAGAACACTTTGATGCAGTGTTATTAAATGCAAAATCCGAAATGAGCTACATGGAGGGCTTCGGACAAGGTCATTTTAACCTTCTCGGCTGAGAACATCCTTTCCCTGGGACTGAAGATAAACGGTAATCCATTAATGTAAACTTGCAAGTGCATAACACTTCACTAGGTCAATTATGGGAGCCCGAGTTCGCTTTGTAGTTGTTGGTTCACGCATAATTGAAGTGCACGTTTTTTGCCGACAAATCGGTATTTGATTAGCAATACCTACGTGTATGTCTCGTATAGGACTGGGGAACTAGATCATTGTAGGATACGGAAATTGGCAGGTGATGTTTGTTAACATGCGCTAGGTTCAAACAAGCTGGGTTTATCCGGGCATTCGTTAAGCTTGACAGCAAATAGGCTTCGATGATGCGCATTACACGAAATTTGGCGCTTCAGAGTGAGGGGTCTGAGTTTACTCATTCATCCTGGGCTTTTAAATGAAGCGTTCCAATTCAGGTCTAATAAGCTGAGTGCATGGGATAAAATGTGTAAAATGAAAGTCTGCTCTAGGTTTATGAAAGACAAAGTTGAAGCAAATTTAACCGCTGGTCAGATTGAAAACGTTACGCTATTTCGATCATTCTCTTGTTGCTGAGATCTGGTGGGGCAAATGGAAACATGGACGAATGGAGCAACAATCATTGTTCTGTTTGTATTTGAAATATCCCTTATCTAAATGAGTTTTTTCGCATCATTTTATATTTTGTTCTGTACTAAGAAAAGTTAAACTAAATCATTTTGTATAAGCTAAAGTCTAACTGGGAAATATAGGAACCCAGCTTAAATTTTTGTATTGAAAGTAGCCGACACTTGATTGTCAAATGAAATTTGATGACTTGAAGCCGTACCGTTTCAGTATCAATTATCGTGATTCATTTGCATGTACTCCTTAGTAATGCAGATACTTCCATCCCGGCTACTTCCTTCTTTCTTTAGCGTTGGGTGGAACGCGAAATCTCAAACTATGAGTATCTGATGATGTTGAACACCATTGCCGGACGAACATTTAACGACCTCAATCAGTATCATGTTGTAAGTTGGTGAGGGTGTGTACAGAGGTGTGTTTTTGTCCTGCTCTATTTCTCCAGTATTCTTTTTGCTAGTTAACTAGTTTGAACAACCGGATAGTATAAAGCCCAAAGAATGATCATGGATCCCGATGGATAACCGATGATTTTAGGATGGAAATTTGAAGACCCATCGCATGTGGTGAACTCTGCACATTGCTTTTTTCCCTCTCTCTTTTTGGCTAGTTGTCTTCGTCCTTCGTCATGTTTCCGGTGGCGCGTGATCTGTGCTCGGATTTATGTAATTTATATACCTATATAAACGTGAGTCAGATAAGGTTAATATAAGTCCGGCTTCGCAATAGCTGAATTAATTGACGAATGGAACGAAGATCAAGCAAGGTCAGAAATAAATGTGTATTGCTATTGCAGAAACTGCAGTATCTCCTTCTGTGAGGTTAGTTAAATCGCTTGGCCAGTGACATTTTTCCTCAGACAGTAGTCCCACTATAATTAGTCTGTCGTAACTACTGCTCGCAATCCTGAATCAAGACAATACAAATCTCGTTAGGTCAACGAGCTTTGATTCCATGTCTTCAGGAAGTATCCGGTCGACTGCCATGGCCCATCTACGTTTCAGTTTCGGTAATTTCCTGACCAACCTTTTCAGTGATGATAGTGTAATATTATCTTTGTAATTTATCGGGCCGAGCTATTTCCACCATTACAGTCAGATCATTGAATAGATGACAGATGACAGAAAGTTTGCGCCAGCTACTGGTTAGACCGAATGGTGTCCATTGGATTGGAGATCTTCTACCTCCAATGTATATTAGCTTTTCATGAACGTACTCCACTGTTGATTATCACCTCATAGTACCGAATAACGATAAGATAAACATCAAAACATCAAAAATAAGAAGAACCATACCGAATCAGAACGTTTCGGATGTCTAGCATGAAAGTCATTGAATGAAACATTTAGTCTCCAAATAACGCGTTGGGTGATCTTGTGGACCCCTACTCAGTAACCTAACTTGATCCAATCCAGACATTGCAATGGTCAAGGTTTTCACATGCTTTTGCCAGGTCAGTTTCCGACCACTTGACTCAACTTCTAACCACTAATTGTCCCGGAGAACAGCGTATATCGAGAAAGTCGATCTGGTGGTATACAAAGTACATGTCCCAACCACCTTTATCTATTCAAATTTGGCACCTCTTCTGACGTTTGAGCTTTGTGACCCTGTACAAGAAGCTTAACCTCACAATTACTAACGAAATTCTTCCACCATATTCCAGCAATACTGCAAGGATATCCGTATTCCAACATCGACAGGTTTTGCACGTTTTGTTCCAAACAGACGTGGTTCTCATTCTTACAACAGTTCCGATTTTACCGCTCCGGTACAAAATTCATTTTTGATCAGTAACCACATACCACATCAAGCTCGAATATTTTCTCAAGTTAGTAAACATCAATTATTGTTTTTGTATCCGCAAAGTGCATTCTTCCTATATGCGACCAGCTGAGTTACAATTAGTAAATTTTTTCCACTTCACCCAACTCCCCTCTTTCAAGAGTCACATTAGGCTTTGGACAAAATCGGTTTTGCAACGGCATTTGACATTTGGAAGCTGCGAAGCTTATCTCAACTGTAATTACACTATCATTCAGATATTCGAAAAAATGTCCATTCTACCGGGATCTTCGATCAGTATCACGGCATGGCCTGAACCGTCCAGTGTACTACTACCCTTATCATATGATATTAGAGAAATTTCAAATGCAAGACTGAAAAGGAATGCAAGAAAGTAACCCTAATGAACTGGCAGAAGATCACCATAACGGTGAGACCAGCTTTGAATGTTTGCCTAAAACAATTTGAAATGAAAAAGAGGCATTCCGTGGCACACTGTTCAGCAAAAGGGCGCTTTAAGACCAAGAAAGACAGATCATGGATCTGCGAAAGGTGTGTCTGTGTTCTATCATCTGTCGTATAGTGAAGATTTGATCCACGCAATCCTGGGTGATCTAGAAATCGGCTTAATTGTTACTTGTACACAGTTAACAAGAAACAGTTGGTCGGCGAATAATGGTACCCATGGGCAAATCTTTACTTTGATGTTAAGACTTCATCACCGTCTTTGAAAATTGGCTATCGCCGACAGCCACAGGCTTTTCCGTTCTTCTACATTTCGCTATCCATCACCGTTCGCGGCCCTCCGTCAGACTCCTAGTCAGTTGATTATCTCAGGAGTTTGCACATCCCATCGTATGTGACATCCGGAGGGATGGATTTGTGAACATTCGACAGAGCGAGTGAAGTCGAGTATATGCGCCGTTTCTGGAGTTGTGTGTGACAGTTGTCGATAAGTGCAAGGCTTCTTGGTCTAGTCCTAGTGTTCGCTCGGATCCTGGGTCTTTCGTTGTGACGATAATCAGGTTGAGGAATCCGACTAGGATTCGAGGACTATCATCTAGAGAAGCAGCTGTACAGGGCGGGTGGTTTTCGTGTTGTGATGACAAATTAGACGCAAACAAAGCGATCACCAACCTGAGGGCGATGTGAGTCCGAGAGACAGAACTATGCGATGTAGGTATCCGAGACGAATTACAATCCCAGTTGCCTCCTGCACCTTTTCTGTGTGAATTCTGTCTAACTTCCCCGGTTTTGTTGTTTAAATTTATTTCGTCCTGTTTACCTCTAAGTTTGAGGATCGCGGATGCTAATTCCTTTTGTGCAGTATATATATATCATCATCGTTCAGCAAGGCAAGTCCCACTGACCGCTGCCTCTTCTCCAGAGTTACAAGATTCCATAAAATGAGTGAACATCCAAGGGGAACAGGGCGTGGACCTACACAGGCGGGAAAAGATAAGATGCTCCTGCAGCCAACACACGAAACACAGTCTAACTGTACAAACGCACGTGTTTTCAATCATTCTGATTCGATAGAAAATGACAGCACGATCGCCACTAATCACGGTTCACTGCCATATCTCTAAGTGTCTCCAGCCAGCAAGTCGACGAGTCTTTCGGACCCCGACCATGAAGGCATGAAACATCTACTTTACCTAACTTCGCTGTACGTTTTCACATCCCACGTTGCCAGGTCATCTGTTGACTTCCAAGTGGTTTCTTCCATTCATTGATAGGAACCCAAAATAGGGCACGGTATGGTAGGTGAGTGTTCACCATACGCAACACCTGATCCAAGCAGCGTAGTCTGCAAAGTTTCTTACGGTGAAACAGGGTGGTCTAAGAGCCGGCACCCTGTACTGGATTCCTGATCTCTATATTACTCACCCAGTCAGACCATACAATCTCAGCGATACTATGTGGGCGTCGGGGGCCGGAGACATCCAAGTGACGAACATCGTTGCAGTCACTGTTCTTGGATTATCCAGCTGGGGTAGGACTTAGTCGTTTTGTCGAGGATTATAGCCCACTGAACAAATCAAAACCTACTGCGCTTAACACTAACTATCCTTATCCTGCACGCAACCAGTAACACGTATCCTCAAGATTCACCACTTGCCAGTTATCGGTCCATTAGGGCCAGGACTTAGAGTTCTTACATGCTGCAAAGCGGTGTCATTGGTATTGACTGGGAAGGCCAACCCTAAAAGGGCTGCTTCAGCCTTCCTCACTCCAATTACTATTCCGATTATACCACGGTTGACCCACAGCTTGAGACTAGCTTCGTCACATCGCTGAAGTGCGGAAGAAAATATCCTTGAGCGAGAGAGTTGTGGCGCCAGCTTAGCTCGATATTTACTTCGCTACTCGCCGAATCACTGACTATTCGTGTTTCACTCAGCTACAGCAGACATCTCAACGAAGAGTAGAGTCCACTGATCAGCAAGCCAAACACGCTTGGTCGCGCCAGGCCTGCATTAAAAGTAGCGCACATGAAGGAACCAAGATGCAGAGGCTGGCGTAGGCATCTTGAGAAAATGTGGAGTTAACAGAACTGAAAACCACCCTCACTACCACTACTTTGACAATAAACTCCGTTCATCGGGGGAATGTACTATGGTTAAGTCTTAGGTCTGCGTGTAAATTACGAGTGGGGTTATCGAGGCCGTTGTTTTGCCTTTGATAAGGTAAATATTTAGGTACTATGGGTGCGTAGGCAGAAGGGGGCAAACAGATCTGGGTTGCGAGGAGCGAGAGAATGAGCACATTGTTGAACTATAAAAAGATAGAGGGGAACTCTATGTCTGAAGCAAAATCCTTGGCCCACCGCTCAGCATTCACGGTCAGTAATTTCTCACTACCCCAGCTCCCACTGCTTGCCGCTCTGATGCAAGTGAGCAGCGCGGTGCCTGATTTAATCCTGCGCCGGACGAACTGATTGCAGTATGGAGGGGGCATGCATTTGTAGAGTGATAACCTCATGGGCAGATTGGTGGCAGCGGGGTGTCTTTCTCGTAGGGACGTCACAGCCACTGGCAGGAAGATACGAATACAGCTCCTCAAAAAAAAGCCCTCTTGGGTTCTGGAGAAAGAACCGTGACCGCAAGGCAGCGGAGGGGTACAGCTGAGTGGGCGCGCCCATCTAACCTGGATCAATTAGTCCTTCCACTCGTTTTTTCCGACTTGAAGCTTGCTAACTCAGATTCAACCCCCATACTTTGGCATGAGGGAACCGGGAAGGAACTACTGTCGTTCAGGCCTCTTACCCATTGACCTTCCAGGCATGATTGATCTATCGGACTTTGAGATTTAAAGCACACTCCCTTGTATAAGCTCGTTGGAATCATGGAGGCACGCAAGCCGTTCACACCAACATTCGCAGGTTGTTTAGTTTCTCAGGTGTGTGGGGGACAGTAATATACTATATATATATGTATATATAGGAACCAGGACGTAGTATCTGGATTTTTTGCGTGGAAACAAAAATTTGTCCCGGAGCACAGGACCGGCTTTCGCGGTTATTGTCGTCCGTCAGGTATTTGCGTACCCGATGGCTCTCTTTGATC
>LUCM01003402.1:176461-213775 GCA_008360955.1 Fasciolopsis buskii
TCTTGTCCAAACATCCACATACTTGTACACTCCGAATTGAATGATATTTCTCACCACAATCGAATCTGTAGCAACAGGAGTGTGCATGGAAGCTCTTCGTCGATATATATATATATATATATATATATATATATATATATATATATATATATATAAAGGGAGAACGACTGATTCTCGAAGCCCTCTACTCGAGTAACTCGTTCATTCGCCATGTCGAAATTGACAAACATTTCGTCATCTTAACAACACCCCGATGCAGAATAGAGAGACAAACAGACGGACAGTGCACAAAAACGAACGGAACTAGCGATCCCATTCATTCACTCATTCACGTTTGACAACGAGTCCTAGTTTCGATCTAAAGGTCACAATAAACGTAATAAATCAATGTACGCCTTCTCATCTCTAATATATATATATATATATATATATATATATATTCTTAGTGTCTATCCACTGCTTCGAGGCTCCAATTGAAATGGGAAACAATTTATGAGGATAGCAACTTCCTAACTGTTTTTCGTAATGTTCCACTCATCCTTGTCTGTTAAATTCCATAAACTCTTCCAGTCAGCTGCCACTGCGTAAAAGAACCTTGTTTTCCGCTTTTAATATCACGCTACTCGTTGTTGCTGGAATCAATGAGTCTGTTATTATTCGGGATTGTATCTCCAAGGCTGCCACTAGTGTTTGCCACTGAGGTGCCTACCATAAGGTCCGCAAAAAACTCATCTTTTTAAGTTCCCGTTCGTACTCAAAATCATTGTCCATATTCCCAACGGTTACCTGACTGAGTTCCGCTTTGCTCGTCGCAGACCGTTTGTTTGACTATGCACTTTCGACTCAAATCGGTGGACGCTGCGCGTAACTCCCGCACACAAAGCACATGTGCACTCTCCCGCACATAGTCGAGTTACAAAGCCACGGGCGAGTGACCCAAGTGGTTAATGGGTAGTCAAGCCCTTAAAGGTGAACGTGGCCTCAAGTCAGTTAATTGCCTACTTTCCTCTGTGCGTGATTTTGGCCTCACTATACATGTTTTGTGAACGGGTTGCCTGGTACTGCTTCGTGTATTACTTTAGGTTTATAAGGGCGTGGTCAGTAAAAGTCATTTATTAGGCAGCCAGGAATGCACTGGTTAAAACGTTTGTACACTTGCAGGTCCAATGTCCGGTGCTTTTGGGCTATCCTTTTCGAATTGTCGTCCCAGTTCCCTCGGCTAGTTAGTCCATCTCACTGAATGTTTCAAATGTAGTAGCAACAACAACAGACAGACAGTTCTGGAATCCGAAGCATTTAGCATTTGGGTCCTTACAATCATAAACTGTTTGGCTTTTAGTTACTCCGTACTTCTAGACAATTATTTCACGTACGCCTTGCATGTGTTATTAGTTAATGTTCATCTTCCACCGAATTTGGTTGTTGGCAGCTTGGCGCCAACAAAATCATCCAGGATATGGCAAAACCAAGATTTTAGCATTTATCTCGCGTATAGTTGATAGTGCGACGTGCGTTCGCTAAAGTAACATATTTTCGTAGGACATAACGTGAAGGAATTTCCTTCCGGTTCCATTTAAAACAATGACTTCTGAACGTATTCCTAGACTCTTGTAAGCGTGTAAGGATAATCCAACTCTTCGTGCCCTCCACAGTGTTACCATATGTGCTAATAGATGCGTCAGTTAGAATGGTTGGTATGAAAACACTATCCCAATGCGACCAAGTTCAACCGAGTAAGTTTTACCTTTGTGTGACTGTCGTTAAAGGATCGACTCATCAGACTTATGACGTATCACTTGTGATTGACAATTTCCTTAATGGCTCTTCCGACGGTAAAACGCATTGCGCACAGCTTGAAATCAGTTGAGCTTTCAAGATGGCAGCGCTCCACTCCATCGATTTACCGTAATATACGAGTTTCACACAACGAGTTATCATGTTTTCACATGAGCTGCAGATCACCTGAGGGGAGTCAGCCGTGGTGGTAATTTGAAATTTGAAAACGTGAAAGACAAAGTTAAAAATCACTGGTTCGCTTTCAAAAAGACGTCTGGTGTACGCGAAGATCAGGGGCAAATTTTACACAGTGCGTGCCTGGGTTCCAGAAAAGGGAACGCTAGCCATTTTTGATACTTTGCTGTGACTGAGGTGAGGTCGTGTTCACCAAGTAAACAGCTACGGACAAGCAACAAGTGTCGAAGATGTGGTAGCTTTTCGTCTGGCAGGCGTTCTCCCTATAAATTACCGTTGGCGGGACTTTGAAGCAAAGGAAGTGGCCTGTTATTCAATGAGGCCATATTTCCTTATGTCCCATTGAGACAGACAATGCTAGCAGTGAAATATGAATCGAATCTATAGCCTTGCGAGAACCCCGAGAGTGTTGTGTTTGTGATCTGAATTGATAAGGACGTGTACTAATCGGACTAATCGTCATCGATCCCAAATGATTTGAGAACCCTGTTTTGCCCTTCTGCCTTGGACATCAAGTCTTTTGAAAAAAGGCTCGGGATGAGTCCCGTTAAGACAACTGCTCATTTTGGTTCGAGCAGTCACATAGCACAACACTCACAGAGGACCCTTGGACTCGGTGGGATATCGCTGATTTCGAGGAGGATTTTGGGACAGCTGATATGCATATTGAGTCCAACATGAACGTATTTCTTTGTTTTCTCTTTCGCATTATTTCCCTTCTTGTCATGGTTCCGATGGACGCAGGTCTGTGATTCGCTGCATGTATGTATATTCAGTTTTTACGTGAATCCAACCGTAATTAAATCGTGCACAACCACGACCATTCTTTTCAGTAAACACTAATAAAGCTGGAAGCTTATAATAAAGCTCCATTCACCAAATTAATACGATCCATTCAGTCTCAGTCCCATTCAGACCAACGCAATATCGGTAGAGCTGATTGATGTTGACAGAACGTGTAACTCAATGACGATTGTCCGCTCTGATATATCACGAAGAACAAATCAAACGTTCCGATATGAGTTAGGTTAATTTTTATTTGAAGTGCAATGAGGTTTTGGGGCGAAGACGCTATTCATTGACCAACAGGTGAAAATATGACGAGCATTGAGAATTATCGTAAATAAATAACCAACCATGCAACAGGGAAAAGAACCTATGACGGTGATGATTTACTCACTAGAATCTCATTTGAATCCTTGGGAGCGTGAATGGATAATATGTCCGTCTGAATATCACATCGTGATTCGTCGGAGGACCTTCGTAGGTCATGCAAGACTAACCTTCTGAATGGGGGCACAATACCTGGAGAGCGGCAATAACCGCGAAATTGGTCGTATGCTTCCAAGGAAATTTTGTTCATCTATCCATATGCGCAACATACTGCTAGGTGATGATATGCTGTTGGAAAAATTCACCTAACGAAGGCACGTTTATAGCCAAATGTTTCGCTGAAGTGGTTAATCGTATCCAATCGAGAAGTCTATCCACGGTCGGTGTTTGTACTAAGGGATTAGCTTATAGAGGGTTGAATAACTTAGCCCATATTATCAAACAAAAGATGAATCAGTTGACATGAAGTGCTACTAGTTCTGCAAGTACCTTTGAGCTAAAAGGGTCATTACCAGTTGACAAGTTAGAAAATAATGTCTATTTGTTAATATTAAGTGTATCGAGGTTCCATTCCTAGTACCACAAAACCTCTTTTATTTTATTTGGTTATTCGAAAAGATGTATACTATTTGGACTTGTAATTGATATATGAAATTCGATCATTCACGGTAACGAATGGACACGAGTTACCAGTACGTACTGAATTGGCTTCCTCCGAGCTGCGCAAATTAAGTCAACAGGAAGAACACAATAGAATGGAAAAACGTTTGAGTTGTGTTTACGACTCGTGGGTTTATATGCAAAGTTAGAAGTGCTCCGATTGATGAAATACATCCCATGCAGTCGGCTTCGCGGAGTGTTTGAATTTTACGACCGCTTGTACTCACGATTCTCTTTGTCTGCCGATCTACACGGGCCAGCATGAAGCTGTGTCTGACTGCATCATGCGGACTGCACGCAAACTTACTACAAGATATTAATGAGAGGGAGAAATGCTAAGTCAGGGTAATGGTTATGTAATTTTCCTCCAAGTGACTATTACTTTAACCTTTTTCAGTTGCTCATTTTTTTGAGCTTCGGTTCCGGATTCTTTTATACAGCTTAATTTAGTCCGGTTCGTGTAAGTTCCGGTTGACAGATAACTCCGGAGATGCGATTTTTTCCATTAGATTTACATCGGGGTAGCAACTGGAAACTCAAAAAGCAAGTCATTCTGATCAGAATAGGATAAAATTCCACATTTCATTGGGGAACCTTCCAATTACAGATGTATCACCGACCACTCCACTTGAACGGTTCGCCTGATATGCTTTTTATTGCATTGCATACAGCCTCAAATATTCGCCTTGCGTCCTATTGTTTTTCTTCTGCCTGTTGTTTCGTTGTCCACAATTTAGACACTGTCCGTTATGCGTGTCATTTTGAAATGAACTTTTGTTGTATTTCGAAGTCAAGCCAAAATAGGCTAAAAGAATGGATGATGCAGCGACATTCCTGTCGCCTGTGTGGACGGCTTTGTTCCTGTCGGAATTAATATACAGGCGTCGTTTAATTTGGCACAGGGAGGTAGCAAATCTTTCATCGAAGTGGGTTTACTCTTGTAAGCGTGAAGATAGCAGTTAATTCGGCCGCAAAGTGTACCGGATGACTTAGTTTGATCATATTTTGAAAAATTTACTTCTCACTGGAAAACAATCCTCACTTATCGGAGTCGTTCATGCTTTTCTTCATTTGCCTAAGAGGGTCATACAATTCTTAATTTTCACACTTTATTAGAGAATGAAAGAAAACTTGTAAATTCGTTCGGCTACTACTCTCTTGGCGTTTAGTTATCAGTTCTCATTGAATTCGGTTAATTGATGCAATTAAGAGTTGACCACTTCACGTCTAGAACTGATGGTCATTTGTCCATTGCGTTTAACCATCGGACGGGTGCACTTTTTCGCTAACTATACACAAGCCAAGTAGATTCGAGGTGCATCCGTGCTCTGGGTAAAACCATACAGTAACAATTCCGTGTCAGTTTCATAGTAAAATTTGGTCTTCGTTCTTGTCACTAGTTCAGTTTGTTTACAACTATCCTTCCCACTCTCCGTTTATCCACAGTTCCCGTGGATCATTGCAGACTACACATCCAAAGAGCTGGATCTTAATTCTCCAAGCACTTTCCGAGACTTGTCCCGTCCTATAGCACTGGCCAATCCGGAATTTATCTCACAGGTCAAAGAAAAGTAAGCCGTTAGTCCCGGTTATCTTCGATCTGGTTTTCATTTGGTTGTACCAGTTGATTGGTGTTCTTTTTGAGGGTCAAATACGCTAAATCGGGAAAACTAGTTTTCATTCCTTTCTGTGATTTGCATAGATGTGGGTTGCTGTGCAGGAAAATTCTATTTTCACTCTCATCATAGTTATTCTGTGTCTATGTCTTTGGGTAAAGATCAGACAATACAGTTGGTCTGATTCCCTGTCCCACTGTATCCCTTTGATTTTGTAAAGATTTGGTTAACAAAGAAACAAGTGAAAGAACTAGAAAATTTCTTTTCTTTGTTTTGATTCCTTCTAGAATCTGTTAGCGGATCGTGCCGCTTTGAAAATTCTACCATTCTGCAGCGTCTATGCCATATATAGGTATATTTACATGCATATATATATATACATTTCACAGTTCTGAATACGGATCATGTGCCATAGAAACCATAGTAAAACAGGAAAACTATGTGTGAGGTTCACCACAGATGATATTTTCTCCATCCTCCATATCTATCCACTGGGATGCATCATTCCACTGTGGGCTGGATGCTGCTCGGTTGCCCATACTGAATTTGAGGGTTGATGTAGAGATGCTACCCAGGACCTATAGTCAAATGGTCAAACACACAAGGCAGCAGGGCGATCCGAAGGTCACGCACCCCCTGAGGATGGGTGACCGATTGCTCAATTCATATCCCCTTCAAATGGGGCTAGAGATGTCGGATTCCCAGTGCATCTTTCTGCCACCGACGCTAGTGAGCATAAACCTTATGTTTCATGCGTCGCCTGTGGTTAGTTTGGAATCAACGTTAGGCTGGCCCCCAAAGATCGGTCATTCCGGTGGAGCGTCGAACCCCGATCTTCGTCCTCACATTTTAGCAGGAACACTTCCAACGCGAGAAGGCAGTGCATGGCACTTCCTCAGCAAAGGATATTTGAGACTCACCGCCACGTTGGAACATTTGGAGTAATGCTCATAACTAGTATCTGCCTCGGAGTCGGAGGCACACAGTCCCGATCATCCTGAGGCATGCAATATCTAATCACTGACCCCGTTCACGACAGATCACCTCGATGAACAAACAGATGGGGAAAATTGATCGGTAGCTTTAATGTCAACAGTGAAACTAAAGTCCAGACTGTTCCTGTTTTCACGGTCATGATTAGTGATTGTTTCCTTCTCACCGTAGTGCATCCTCGAGTGCACTAGAAACAACGCTGAAGGTCAGTAACGTAGAATTAAAGGGCATACTATTTTCATATTCATTTGTAATAAGTGACGCACGGGACTATAGACTTTCTTTGGATAACTTACGTACTGTATCCAGAGGGATAGATAATTGTCAGTATTCTCGACTGTACAGTTTTTCACATTTCAAACGTTCGCGGGAGAGTCACGTTTGGCGGGAACTGCTTGTAATCTCGAGGCGAACGGTTAACAATAAAGAGCGCTCGCAATTACTGGGCAACTAATCTCACATAACACATTCCTAACTGCATGTCTTGTCACCACAATTCTCGTCATCTTTTTGTGGATTGAGGCATCTTAGTCCTGTGCAGACTGATTTATCACTAGTCTTTGGAACAAACGCAGCGCAACCTAAAGAACACCGAACTTCTAGTTGTGGTTTTCATTGCTACTAGATGTAATCACATTTTAATGAAAAAATCGCGCAAACCCCTTTGGGTCAACTCAGGTGCGGTTTGCACAATTACTTACATTATTTCGTAGTTAAAACTATTCGGAACCGCTATTTAACTGCCTTAGTGTGATTCCTGCAATATAGTTCTAAAAAGTGACCCAAAGCGTCTGGATGTACTTGTCCATATGATCTGTCAGGTGGGTTTGTTGTTGCAGATGTACGTTTGCAAGATTTTGTAAAAGGGCGGAATGTTCTTATCAGGCTTCAGATATTTTCCACATACATCCGATGAACTGACGTTATTCTGAAACATTGTGGTAAATGATGTAGAATCGCCTTTAATTGGAACGGTCGAGCTGACGGGATGCTTTATGAGCTGCGGTTGTAGCGGGTTCTCACCAGTCATCGTTCACTTAATGGGTAATGTGTGCCTTTGTTGGGTTATCTCTTGATGAACTAGTCGCACAAAGAACCAAAGAAATTGTAATTTAATCAGTAGATGATTCGCACTACGTCGTACAGCATGCCTGAAATTTAGAAAATATTTGATGTGGTTGTTTTGTGTTAAGGCACGGAAATCGAAATGTATGATGAACTGATTTATTTAAATTCCTGCAGTTGTTACTCTGTAAATCAAGGGTAACTTGGAAGACATTTTTCTAATGTGTTGAAACTGCCCTACGACAAATCACAGATAGGTAATCAACACTATTCAGTATGGATTGAACACATGATGAAAAATCCCCTCATAATTTTTTGTTGTGATTAGTATCGTATGAGCATGGAACGAAATTTCCGATTAGTTCACGACCGCCTTCTAGATTAGTGAAACCGTTCAGGTTTACGTACCCGATGCTCTTCTGTCCGATCACTTCTACCTGCGCAGTCCCCAATGGGATTTAGTACAAGGATTTAGTTTACATCACTAGAATCGTGCATGAATGGAGAGTTTGTTTGTGTATCACGACAGTAATTCATGGAAAGTCTTCAGCGGTTTTCCTGGGACGACCTTCAGAAACAAAAACAATGTTGTAATTTTCGGTTTTTATTGTTAGTAGTATCGGACGTGGATGGATGAACAAAATGTTCCAAGGAGCACATGACGTGTTTCGGATTCATTTTCTATGCACAGTCCCAGTGATTCAAACGAAATGCCAGTCTGTAAAACCAACATTCCTGCACTTAACCAAACCTGCTTGCTTTTTTTCTGTCCACTGGCTTTCGGTTGTCTTTAAGAGTATGGCGCTTCTTTTGAAATAGTCCCGATTTATAAAACAAGAGAAGTAAGATCTACTGTATTAGTAAAGACGGGACGGATCCTAATACATGAACAAATTTTTTAATATGAGGTCTTTCTTTTGGTGAAAACCTCGTACATGCTTACCTTCATCCTACGGGATGTCATTGTTTTGGGAGCTTGGGCGTTACTTGTCTACCTTCAAATGTTGATCCCTGATGTGATCGTGGTACTTCTTACGGTAAAGCGCAACGGTTCGTATTTAAACCAAAAATAAACGTATTTCACCAGCTGAAATATGATTCGCCACGGTTCCCTGGTAAAACAGAATCTGACGACCCCTGTGTACGGTATGGGGATGGATAGTGAAGATATTTCGGGGATTGTATCTCCTTCATAGAATAAATTCGATCGGTTTTTGCAGCGGTGTGTTTCGTTTCTTACCTGAAAACCAAGCCATTGGCAGTTTGTTGATATGGCTGAAGGGAAGCACTATCAGAACGGTAACAAAACCCATTACTGTGAATTTGTGCCTTAATTAGAAATCACAGCAAAAAGAAACACGGGATTTCGCTGTGAAAATGGGAAGTTCGACTTCGAATTGATTTGGTTTACTAAACTTAAGAATGGATGGTTTGAACCTGTCAATTGATTTAGTTCGCGCTTTATCGGCCTTTTCTTGCTTAACTTTAATTTTGTGGTTCCTGGTATCATACTTTCACAAATGCATGCCACCCTTCAGGTTCCTAGTGGGACTTATCGCTATTATCTATTGATTTACGCTTTCTGTTCCTCTCTCTGGGATCTAATTCCCACGACGCACGGGTACACACATGGTAAAGCGACAAGCACTCATTTAAAGTTCACATTTAGTACGTGAGAATTGCAGTAGTCACATTTTTTCTTCCGGATGGTTTCTCTGGGTAGCTGCGAAACGGTTCTGTTCTGACAAACAAGGAATGCTACAAAGGGAGAGGCAACGCTGTGCCGCATTTAGGCTTTTCCTTTTTCCTGTCTCTCAGAACGCTTAAATGCCGATGAATGTGATTTAATCAGGAGTAATATGTTTTCCGTTGCAGCAAAAATGGTTGCTGTGTGTTAGAAAAGGAGGACTTGATTTGGACATGAAATCTTTTGGTTATCCTGACATGGAGCAGTAAATTGACGGCATAATCCGCGCCAGAAGTGACGTTTCCTTAGCCTATCTGAAAAAATAATGCAAAAGGGAAGTTTTCGTACTCACTGTCGTGGACAACAACAGTCGCTGAAATCACATAACAGTGCAATGCTACGGGAAGTTGCCTCCAGCTTCACGGTGTGATTTATGAGGACCCCGTTGATCAAGTACAAACTAAGTATAACCTTCGAAGCTGTGTGAATATCGTGCAAAACATTCAATTGAAAAATAGACTGTTTTATGTTGCAAGATGGAATGGTTCCCTGAAATTTGATCGTTGATAATTCAAACTCCACCGGTCGGGATCTAGTCGATAACCTAATCCATTGTTTGCAACAGTCAAATCGCTTTTGTCCGCTGGCCTAACGTAATGTCTTCGCAGTACTTGTAGACTTTCTGGATCTTGTTCAGCTCCGTTGCTGGTCCGTCTTAACCAAAAGACAAACGGATTTTTCACTACTTCTGAATCAGTTGGTCTGTCTGAGAGAAGACTGGACTATAGTGATCTCTCCTCGGGGAATAGAGACAATCAGTATAGTAAACTCTGTTGCTTTCCTGAGAGCTAGCCGTTAGAGACTACCACTGTTAGAAGCGATGCCATAGGTATCCCATTGAACCATTATTTGTATGTTTAACCTGAATAAACCGTGACGCTGTCGTCGTTGAGATAGGATCCATTACACAGAGTTGAGACTACGTACGATAAGAGTGGTTCAACCAACATTTTGTAAGGAGGCAGTTATTTTAGATGACCATGGGCCATTATGATTCTTCAACTCACAAAGAAGAATACTTTGTCCCGTCATGTCGGTTAGTTGCACTTGTTTCTGTTAGTGCCGTGACTTCGCTCTAAATTTTCATGCTTTTCTAGATTCCTACTTGGGGCTCGGATACCGCGCCAGGGTCGATTTACGTCACCAGCTTTACACTAATGAATATGGTGCCGGAACCGACCTACTGGGGTTAGTGTGAGGCTTGGAGGTATTGCACAGTGTATCGTGCTTATTTTGCAGCACGGAAACTGTCTGAAAGCAAGAAAAACATTTCGCTACTCCCTCTGTGCTAATAAGGTACACGAAGTGAACGCAGCGGTTGTTCTGTAACGGCCATGGGAATCGGAGAGGGAAAGTTTGGGGGTAGTTGGGTAAGACGAACGCCTTTTTATAAGCTATTGCAATGAATGAATTGGATGGGGTTTGAAGCATTTGGAGTTGAGAGCTGTCAGTTAACGATCGCGATCCCCGGAGTGTTCGAACCTTTTTTGTGTTCACATTAAGTGCAAATAAACAGATGTCAATCACCTTCTTGGTGATCTGTGTGAAAAGCCGAGTGCGTTAGTCGGAATGTGGTGGGGATTTGGGGGTGATGTGTACGCGTATGTGAACTACTAAAAACAAGTTTGCTCACTACCGCGAGTTTCTACGTGAGTATCTGTGCCTATCAGGTGCACGAGAATATGACTTTTTCATGTTTCGGTCTTTCTAAATGCAATGGGGTAGCGATGGGGTTAGCAAAAAATAAGTGCTACTAAGGGTGTGCCTGATTTCCATAATCAACTGACGTTTACGAATCATCCAAATCTACCTAAGATAAGTCCGTTCAGACCGAACTTGGTCAAATGGCACTTATGATATGGATGGTTAATTTGTTTCTTTTCTGTCCAACTCGGATGCACCCTTGGGTTTTCGAGTGACCGAACCAAAAAGACATCTCACGTCAACGGTTCAGTTGGCCGTTTTTATTTTTGGGAGTTAAAGCAAAACGTAAGTAGGTTCATCTGCATACAGCTCTCAAAACGTCCGTCTGACAATTTACAGTCTGATCATCGATTTCCTACTCGCTGCATACCGGTTGGTTCCTGTTGACTATCACTGAAACTACTTCCGGCCATCAAATTGCAAAAGAACTGCCTCGTGTACTAAAAACAGGATTTTTCTCTAACTTATACTCCAGTTTGTATAGTCAGTCAAGTGAAAGTTGTCTGAAGAATAGGAACTAAAACCCAGCCGGCAGGACGCAAATCCACGCTTAATAGCCATATTCTACTTTTATTGAGAGGACTGCCAGGCCCCATGATACATTTCCTTCACTTTCGAACTTGCATCCCCTAATCACTGTATACTTTATCCGAATACTTCCTGTGTTTTCAAGTGATAATCACTATTTACAGCCACTCATCATGCTTGTTATTGACTTGTGTCGCGATCTTCATTTGTTTTAGGTACGATTCGTTTGAAGATCCCGGTGAAACGATTCCAAAATTTCATCACGGCACTCATTACTCCAGTGCAGCTGGCGTCCTGCATTACTTAGTCCGCGTCGAGCCTTACACTGCCTTTCATTGTGAATTGCATGGCAATCGGTAAGTGATCTACACAATAACGTCCATTACTGTGGAACTAAAAATTGAAAAAAACAATGCCTTTCCAATCCCCGTATTCACTGAGCCTGGATTAAAGATCGCAACCATTTCATCATCAGCCGAAGTAGCATCATTAGTAATGCTTAGCCGTGGTCTCCCACAAATGACTTACCAGGAATATTTCATTTTATACCGACGCCTTCCTTACAGATATGGGAGTCGCTAATAAGTGTAACATCATGCTTGCGATTCATACTTCCTTTCCCGAATCTGCGTTTATCGATAGCTAGAATGTATATAATTCGTGGCTTGTCCTCATTCTGGGATGCGACAGCGTGCCTTGGGTCTCGTGACATTCATTATTGAATGGCTTTAACCACATCTGACTGTATTCTGGGGGCAAGTGAAGTTAGTGATCAATCGGTGCTGAAATTAATTGCCACTAAACCTATGCACTTAGTAACCTGTTCTTTGGGGTAATTAATGTACAATGCCGATTAATGGGTCTATGTCCAATCAGCTTTGTCCTAGGGCATTGTTTGTTCTAGGCAGAATGAAGTGTGGTAAATCTGACGCAACATCCATCTATCATTATATTCTGGTAGTCCAAACCTTGTCCCTTTTTGTATCTACAGAACAACGGATCAAACGTATTTGTTTTCTTTATTCTCTCAGCCGGTGAAATTCACCATTATTCAAAGACAGACTTTTGTGGGTCGTTGCTATGTGAACGCCCACAACTGTAGTTCTCCGAACGTTACCCTGTCCATGAAAGAGATGTTTAAAGTATTCGTCAAAGCACTGCCACCATCACTACCGTCATTTCATCCTTGTTAAATTCATCAGCAGTGCAGATCCAACGCATTTCAGAATGGAAATACGAACCTGCAACGAACTAGTATACGCAGAACCCCATAGCGCCTCTATCCTCTCGGAATGACTCCTAACGATCTATCGAACTTCACTGTATGGCATAAGGTCCGGCTACAGGGCGCTGGTGTGTAGAAGCAATTTGTTCCTAAATAGCCTAATTAATTTATAGGCCTTTAGACACATCTTTCATAATTCCTCTACTTGGTCAACTTGAGTGCTGAGCGAGTATGTTCATTCGCCGTAAAAGTATGAAGCGATCTCTACTAGTGATCATTGATTACTTCAGTATAACCTTTGTAAGTTTGCGTGCTTTGGTGATGATTAATTTACCCGAGGCTGGCGTGCAGTTTTGTGTCAGCATGTACATGAAGGTTGTCGTAAAATGGCGGTGACTTTCTCCTTCACTCTGAGTGTCAACTCAATTTAGATAATTGTCGTTTCAATAGGGATTGGGATGTAAGTGACTGCCCCAAATTCAGTGATTTTGTCGTAGCTATTGACTTTTAAATGTGATCGCCATGGTCATTTAGGTCACTCGGTCAATTCGCGAAGGTCATCCTCGCTGTACTTTAACAGCTCAATGAGAGGTGTTAGTGTGCCTTTATCTCTTCGTGTGCCCGCAAGCAATCAATGCTGGGGCGCTCATGTTGGGTAACTAGTGTGGGAGTAACCTCACTCACTTCTGGTGGCAGGACAACTCGGTTCAATCACCCGAGGACTTATGTCTAGGCCATCGTATGCTCCACACCCCTCGATTTGGTCACAAGGTCTCTTCAATTCACGTTCGTCTAGGCAAATGCTAGTTCTAGCGTCATTTGATCAAACAAAAAGAAAATAAAACACCGGAGTTAGTTGCAATTTTACGAAATCCTAGATGCGAATCGCTGATCGGAATGGGACATGGTTGGTCATGCATGTAGAACGTCAATAAACAAGTGTTCCTGTCCGAGAGACCTTGCAGAAATGGTAGAAAAGCAGTTTGTGATTTTGTTAGCCCATCAGTGCATTGAACTGATCATAATTGGGACAAGTGGCAGGACGTTGTACAGAAGACGGAAATCTACATTTTTTGCACCCAAAACAGGTCACCACTGAGCTTTCTCGGTCGTGTTAATCTCTGAATTAGTTCCAACTCACGATGTTAATTATTAGGTATGAAAAACAAAAGTGGTTTTTTTGTTTCTACCTATCACTTATTACCTTTGGTGCTCCAGATCAAATGTGGTCATTTGCAATTTGGATGAGATCACTTTGATCATGCTTTGTTGGGTCATGGGCTATCTGAAAGAGCTACGGTTTTCTTGCAATCACACACTCAACACACCTACAGCGCACATTTCAATTTTCACATTCATTTATGTCCACCCCGTTCCGCGACCAGAAGCGAGAGCAATCTCTCCGAATGGATTATAAACTTATCTACCTGAATTATTAATCACATCTCTCGGCTGTTTGAAGCTAGTCAAATGGTACTTTACACGGTAGTCAAAACAGCTGAACAGGGCCAACTCGACATTGGTTAATTTGATTTCCACCTCACAAACAGAACTGGTTAACCAATCCTATCGTGATATTCTGTCTGAGTCGATTAAATGGACCGTCGGGATATGCTATTGGGCTCAGTGCTACAGATCGGCGGGGCCTATCCGATTGCAATTGATCTTCCATTGTTTTTCATTCGTTTTTTTCTCTCTTCCGACTAGACACTACTGTGATATAGCAGTCCGGACAGGTAACGTTTGTACCAGGTTAATTGTTGTAAAAATCAAACCAAATTAGACTTTTGATTGCAGATAATGCGCCATTATGGAAATATCAAGCCGGCTGGGAGGAAATTAGTTTACATGCCTGTGACCTTCGGAAATTATCGCAAGCTGTCTGAATGTACAGAACACTGGTGTATTGCTTGCATGCCCTACCAAAAAATCACGTTCTACATTGTATTTACATGCAAACCACCGGACCAATAGAAATCCAAATTTATTGGGATTTATGTAGAAAATATTCGGGAATGGATATGAATTATCCTGTTTCACAAGACCGACAAATTGAAGAGCAGTGCATAGGTAGTTGGTGCACTCCCACACTACGTAGGCAAAATGTTTCCATGTAAGACGTTTCAGGCCCATGCAAACGAGTTTTAAATAAGGCAGTTGAATGACACTTACGAATACTTTTAACGTCATTCCGAATGATTCTGACATAGTCCACAGGTAGTGCGAGGGGTGGTGTAGCCTGCTTATCATAACCGTGTATGAATGTTTTGGGTTTGGGTACTATCTAACAACACTGCCCAATTTTTGAGCGAAACTAACGAGGAGCAGTGAAAGAAATGGCATGAAGTAATCAGTATGTGAACGGATAGTACGGGGGATATTTCGAATACCAGGCAACCAGTGATTGCGCCACTTTGCTATGTTAGTGAACGTCTCCATGCATTCAGCATGGGAATCTTGTTGATCCCAATCTGGGAGTCTAACTGCACTAAATCAAGCCGTTCCTCTCGTTAGAGTTTTCATGCTTGTAGCAGCATTCGCCATATGCACTGCTTTTGGTCAATCGAATCTTTTAATGTGAAGGTATTTCTGGTGCAAGGTGCAAGGTGCTTACGTCTGTTTAGTACTGCCTGCTCATATCACCAGTATACTGGAGTGTGACGTACTGGTGTGACTATGAATGACCAGAGTCCAGGTTATTTATCATTCTGTCGGTTTTTCCATCGAGAGAATTTTACACGGATTAGTAGGATGTGAGTTCAAATGCCTTAGAGCTTCAAAAAGTTGTATCCCCTACGAAATTTTCATTTATGACTTACTTTCAGATTTGACGTACCCGATCGCCAATTTAATTCAATTCCCGGTCTATGGCGTTTCATTACGAGTAGTCCAAATGATAACAAAGAACTTATACCAGAATTTTTCTTTTTACCCAACTTCTTGCGCAACGACAACGGTGAGTTAACAAATCGATTGAATTTCACCGGTAATTTTCATTTTCATTGATTACAACACCTCGCCTATCGTCTGGCTCGTGCTGAGCAAAATTTTGTGTACAGACTAGTACGGTATCCCTCAAAAACTGACTAGTCCAACGATTTCTAGAGTCTGATCGTTCGAATGATTCTTTTCAACACGGTGGGTACCTTTTGGTATAAATATAGATCGTGCTGAGGAAACGGCCAAATTACGGAACTTCGGATCTAGTGGGTGTCATTTACCTACCTAATTTGGTCCGATATCCAATGATCCTTGAATGAAATGTTCGAATATTCCTCGGCCTGGCCACACCGATTAGTTGGTGGGGAGCGCACATTACTGAAATTCGATTTAGTCGGCACGTGGACTGGAATCCCTCCGGGATCGGGGATCAGTATCCGAATTCTTTTTGTTTGAAATCTTTGTGACGGTTTGACTGATCTTCCCAATCGACTGGTTTATTTAATGACAAATTCGTCATTCACCAACAATTTCCAGTTCTCCAATAAAACAATTATGAATGTGTTCCACCTGAACTTGTTAGTTGTCGTCGAAACTGCGTATTCACTCTCTCTGTGAATAAGACTCTCGGTGGATCCAAAAGACTGTAAAGACAAGGGGATTCATTTTACGGTCGATACTGAAGGGTAGCGTTGTTCGAAGAGGGAGGTATAGCAGTTAATTCCGGCTACAGAACACCTAGCATATAGCAGGCACAGAGAGTCGTTGATTTTCCAGGCAGTCATCATCGTCAACTGTGACTCAAGTGTCCATCGTTCGAACCCTGCCACCACTGGCTAATTCCACATATGTCAGCCGTCAGTTAACCATAGATCATTCTCTGATTTTGTGCATGTTTATTAAGTAAATCACGGGAAAATAAAACCATTGGGATTTACAGAAAGTACCAGTTTTCTCGTGTTATCTTTGTATTCGAAGCTATCATCTGTCATTGACAAATTGTCGACGAAAAGTCTGACCTCAGTTAATCAGCTTCAAAATACCGGTCATAATTGCTCTCGTTTGACCGAGGCATTTATCACAGTAGATCAAACAGAAACCATTTCTGCTTCGGAATCTGTAACACTTTGAAATGCCTTACCTATTAAGTCGAACAACCAATTAGATAATAAGTAGCATTCTACACGTTCATAAATAAAAGATTTTTAATGATTTGATGGTGCGATCTGGCTTTGTATCTGGGATTTTGTGCATTTAACCACCATTTTACAACAAACGGTCTACTTTATTTCAGATTTTGATTTTGGAGTTTTCCAAGGAACCAATAATCGAATCACGCACGTGGAACTGCCACCGTGGGCATCTAGTCCGGAAGACTTCATCCAGAAGCACCGGGCTGCTTTAGAATCAGACTATGTGTCGGCCAATTTGCACCACTGGATCGACTTAATTTTCGGGTGAGATCAATAATTTTCTCTCCCTGAATCACACTACGATTCGTTAATTATGCCCAATAGAGCTTTGAACATTGGTTCAGTGGTTAGATCCGCAAAAATTGTGTAGTACCATCTTGATTCAGGTCGTTTCGACATGTCTAGAAAAGTTAGGAACAACCCAATGGATTCTTATTTCCAACTGCATTTCTTTCATATTTGAGTTTTGCGTGAAAGATACTTGGACTACCTTAATCTGTGCACCTTCCTACTCGCTTAATCACACGTTTTTTTCACCAAAAATTTCATTGAAACGCGGAGGATCGTGGAACACTCTCTTGCGCCCAAGCAATGTCGCCAAAAGGAGTGATTTTGCGCTCCTCGGTAGTGTGCATCGAAAATTGTTGAGGGACGCGCAGCTGTTTAATTTATTCTTTGTATTTTCTTATATCATGGTACCAAATATTATGGCCTTTGCACGAGTAAAAACCCTGAAGGTTAGATTCAATTCTAAAAGCAATTTTTATGTTCCGACGGTTTAGATTTACCCATCCACTTGAACTCATTTCGTGCTCAGAAAAGAAACGATCGGCCGGCTGACAATAAAAGTTCGGCAGTAGAAAAAGCTAAGCCACAAAATATCGAGTGTTTTGGCCTTTCAAAGCTTACTGTGTCGAGCTGGGACTGTTAGTATTGAAGTTCTGGTGATCATCAACTGCCCCCAAAGGGAGAAAAAGGTCGTGCAGCCATGATACGAAAACGCTGATAAATGATTCACTGCCATCACGTTTGATCGATCCTTTTGAGTACCCGCAATGGTAATCTCACCATGTCAATAGTAAATTTTTTCATCGAATCAAGGAGCGTAAATTTCGACTAAGTAGGGGTGTTTCTGAACGGTTTATTTGTTCATCAACGAATTTTTTACGGGTCAGGTTTGAAATGAGGTGTTTGTAGGAACAAGCAATGCAAAATGGCCATTCGGAACAGTGATTCAGCATGAAATTTGATCATAAGCGTCGGGCTAAACTTGGGGAGAATAGAACATTGTCACAAGCGGGGTATTGAAGTGGGTGATACAAATTACTATCAGCAGGTTAGTAAATAGCATGAATCGGCGTGTGGATAATGTTGGAACACCCAGAGGCGACGCAACCAACATACTGCTGAGGGAATGTTTGAGAAAGGAATAATGCAATTTTATTGGTTAATTTTATGACTTACAAATTTTTTCACCCTCTGATATCATCGATCAAGTCTTGGTTATGAAACCATGGAAGAACGATGCTTGTAATAAGGGTTGGAGTAGTGAAGAAAATTTTGAATACTCCTGGGGGAGCAATTTTGGATTTTGTTCATCTCATGTGCCATCAAAATCGTGGCGGAAAAGGAAAGCTGTCCGGAAGAAGTCTGTCACACATGACAATACAATACAAGGGTTCCCCAAACATTTTAGCTTTCCACTTCCACGTCACCAACTGTTAATCGTGGTCAGTCTGTTGTTAGTGGACTTACTGCCTAGTCACTCAAGCTGAAGTAGAGAGTTCAATTTTGGGGCCATAATCCGAAAGGTTACTAAGGTTCCCAGCCTGCATGACATTAAGGCGATGTGGATTTCTTATTGCCCCAGGGGAGGGTGTTGACTGACTACTCAGTTCACGACCTCTCTGAAAGAGGCCAAATATTATGTGTGCGCGATGCTTCCCTCTATCCTATTTGTCAGTAAACATAGTATCGTACAGTTTGTACGCCACTCCTGATTGTTTTTCAACTGCTAATTCAAATCAACTCAGTTCAGTTCAGCTCCATTCAAAAATAGCTTTATTCATCCCGATGGATGAATTTTTAGCACGTAGCCTGACAACGGACTTTCCAATGGTTACATATATTGATGGATGAAATTTTTATAAAACTTCACGAAAAAACCTATAATATAGCGTCGTGGGAACAAAGATTAAGTGTTGTCAGGACAGGGCTCTTTTAGGATCATCTTTCATCAGCGAAGAGTTAAAAAGGTCCCGTACAGGATTAGAAACGAGTGACTTTTGGTTGTGCAGCTGTTCGATAAACGTACACGTAATTCGAATCTGGTGGACATAAACTGCGTAGGGTTAGCACAACAGTGGTAAGTTTAATCTGACGAAATATTAGAACAAAGCATGTCGCAGCAAACAAAATGTTTGACACCCACAAATATGTCTAAAACCGACCAAGGTTTACCAACCGAGTTTGATGTTGCTTTGATAGATTTACTCAAAACAGTAAAATCTTTCTTTCTGGAATCAGGGAAAATTGGTGGGTAAACAATTAAAAACAAAACAACATGTCGTTTCAGGATATATATATATATATATATATATATATATATATATATATATATAAACACTTGCCCCTTGGATGATCGAATATCGATTGATATTGAGTTAATGAAGTATTTTTAAATTCTCGACTTTCCGACCGGAGGCGGTAAATTGGATTAAACTTCTGCCACCGAAAAGGTCTAAGGTTCGAATCCCAGATCTGTCGGTCACTTCGGTGGTAGGCAGCAATTCGCCTTCGTCCGGCTCGTTACCACTTCTGACCTAATGTGATTTCATATGGTCTTATGCCATTCCAAGGCTGTCGTTCTCTCCACTTCCGTGTCGTGACTATGGGACATGTTCCTTCCACCGCACTGATTCTTCAAGCATGTTGTAAAATAGTTGGATAAGGGGCTTTTCTGTTGACAAAGATGACCTCAGGGTTATTTATAAACAGGATGCGAAGTTGTATATTTGCCCTTGTGGGAAGGTGTCATGGAGAGCCAATCTGAAAACCAGCATCCGAATGGTTAAGGACGCCAGCAACAATGAGTTCTGTGTTTCTTGATTATTGTACTGCATTGGAAAACAATAAAACATTATTAGCCCTGCTAGAAGGCGGGAAATATTTGCTTGACGTTACGATCGATCAGTAAGTATCCTACTGAGAAGCAAGTGATTCGACCGTTACTGAATACAACCATGCCTTGAAAAGTGGCACTGGAGAGCAATGACGTGAGTTAACAGGCTACCACTTTGCTTAGGTAAAAATGAGCATGGTGAATGTTATATTCTTCTGGTTCGACTAGCGAGTCAGAAGCATTAGGATGCAGCCAGATTTCTTGTCAGATAGTCGTTTTTAGCACGCCAAATTTAATTCACCAAACGACATTGCTATTATCGCTTATTATCCCCAAGAGCGACCTTAAGCTGACCGGGAACAAAGTTATTATGGGCACTTTCATCTAGTTTGCATGATTCATATGCACCTTCCCAGTCTTCATGATGTGTCCCATAGATACCACAATGCTGTGTGCTTAAGTTTGGTTTACCGAACTTCATGAGAAAATTTAGTACAGCACGCTGTGCTTTGATGGTGGATCCCATGTGGCAAGGCTTGTTTCTTTTTACTATTCTCACACATTTGGCTCCCTCAATCGCAGTATCATTCTTCAAATTCTCCACGAAAACCTCACTGATCCTAATGTTCCGATTGTTTTGCGTGATTATTTTTACAACCCTACTTAGTTTACTCCCTCCGGTAAAAAATAGGTCACTTATTCCCGGCCTTTGCCAAATGGTCATCTTGTCTCTGTTTCTTTTTTTCTGTTTACGTTGACAAGCTCCTTTATTCTTCTAATTTCATTGGTTGTAAATGTGCCGGTGACGAATTTTTGGCTTTCCCTACCATGTTGATGACAGTCCTAGCCATCTATAAGATAATTTGAATGACTTCCGGGGCTGGTCTTCCCCTCGTTCTCTATCATGGAATGTAGGGTTCCCCGTATTCATCTGTCTTCAGTAACCTACCATCTTTAGCAATTAATAACGAATGCATCCGAAACGATTTTTCTTTCACTTACTTGGGAATGGATTTGACCCACAACCCTTCTTGGACAAAGCATGCTGAATTTCCTTCTTGTTCTTTCTTCTGAGAGTATCTCAACGCTTGTCCTTCAGTTTGTTACTTTATGCATTCTCATTCTCTGCCTATGCTGCTCCCAAATATTCTTTCCTGGCTTAAAAGAGAAGGATTTTCATTTCTTCTTTAAACTCCTAAAACCGCTTGCACGTTGTAGAGGAATTAACAAAGTAACGCTCGCTGATTTCATCGTTCTAAAGCGTTTTGATGCCTGTAAGAGATTTTTACACAGTGTGTTATGCAACACAAACCACTGCCTCCACGCAACTTTTACTCATTCTTCAACTCGTTCAACATTTAAGCTCCTACTATCGTGTACCACTACTTGCAGGAACGATCTCATTACTTACCCTGTTCGTATACCCGTAAATTGCGGTGATGAGAGTGTAGAACTCCAGTTGCGTTGCCAGTGCATTTTTCCCCTTCACTATTGTTTTATCAAACTGTTTGCCTTGCCAAAATGCGTCTGCGTTCGCCCTCAAGTGTCTGTTGTTTGTATCAGCTGGCAATCCACCGAATCACAGAATAACTATCTGACTTTACCTTGTTAGAAAGTCCTGCACGTAGGGACATGGTTGTTGAGACGAATGTACCCAATGATGTGGCTGCCAGTGAGACCACATACCGGTGTAGTTTGAAGAAGCCGCTCCTTGATAGACCGACTGTTGACGAGTGTTAAACTCGGTGGCAAATGACAAGCATTTGACTTTGCCTTTCCTCTTTTCGCAGGGGTGGATCCGTCAAGCAGTGAGTCGAACTTCGTCAGCCCATATGGTGAAACGTGCATGCAGCGTTTCTACAGACTTTCCTGGGGAGCGGCCAAAGTAAGGCCTGAATCATCTACCGTCGACCATATGAAGGCACAGAACTTTTAGTTGGATAGACAACAATTTGAACTTTTCGTGTGTACCCCTGCATGCCAAACACAGACACACAAGCATTGCTAACAGAGACCGCGGGTTGCACTTCAACTTATGAACCTAGGGGGTGGATTTCGGAGAACTTAACGATTGGTAACATCATTTGATTTGTTCGTGATTTGTTGTAGAACTACATTATAAATAAAGGTTATTAGACAGGATAAACAATAATCATCCTCTTGCTTTTGTTCTCATTTGTGGATGCAAGCAGGATCATTCGATAGTGCATCGTACTCGTCATTTGCCTAAACATCACTGTCGCACCGATTTTTTGACCCATTTATTCTGTTCTTTCTTCGGTACGTATCCATATGCTGTCTGCTACTGGAAGGGAACATTTTGAAAGTATCCGTGCACTTCAGTAATGTTTTTAAGGGTGACGTAAGCTGCCATGGTTTATCCTTCGTGGTTCAAAGGGATGCTTTTGAATGTTTTTTGTCCAAGTCGGGTTATGCAAGAATGAATGTTTGACAAGTAGGCAACAACAACAACACTAAAGTATCGCTGTGGCTATGATAAAATTGTGAATGCTATTCATTCTCCTTGGGATAGTTTTGTTAATGATATATCGCTCGTTTTTTTCCCAATACAGATACAAGCAAACGGGCGAAGCGGCAGTGGATGCTCTGAACGTGTTTTTCTATACTTCATATGAGGGAGCTGTGGATTTGGACAAAATTCCCAATCCGTTAGAGCGAGCTGCGATGGAAAGTATGATAAACAACTTCGGACAAACACCATGCCAATTGCTAAAAGTATGTTTAAAATTGGATCATTATGAATTGAACAATTCGCCTGTATTATTCTCAACCGTAAACCTTCTCCGAGAAAAGTGATCAAATCGGAAATATGCTCTAATCGTGGCTTTCTAGTGCGAATTGCGTAACTAAAAATCCATTATCGAGAAACTGGTGTTTCAAGGACGTGTGACACGCTACAAGTGTCACACGTCTATTGTCGCAGATTACCTTTCAGTTAAACAAAAAACAGTAGCAGAAAACAGAATTCGAAGAACGTTCTTTGTAGAATTATCTAATGGCACGATTGACCGTTTGTTAGGGCTGATACGCTTCAACGACTTGTTCTCACAGGCCCGGGATCAGAATTTCATATTTTGTTGTGAAACAGTTGAGAACTTGGTCAGTTGTTTAGCTTTCCAATAACTCTTATTCGAGGCTCTCTGATTGCGTTGCATTTATTAGTATTGCCTGATTGTATTAAGATTAGGTAGACCAAAAGAAGAACAAGTCCAATGCAGAACTCAAATCTACCCATCGTTTGGATTTAATCCTGCATAGTTCACTGATTAATCCGCGCAACTGTCCGAGCATAGTTTGCTATTCTGTGTGCTGGATTGTATATGTATATGTGGTTTATTGGGAACAACTGAAAACCACCAAATCTGTGAGAAACTGCTAGTTTTGAATCGTCCGTCAGAGCTACAATTTAGAGGTTACTCTGTGCTCCGGTTTTGTGCCAAAAGTTCAAATTGAACGTGATTCGATGTGGTTCTCCGAAATACGAAGCCTAATACAAATGCCGGAAGATTTTACTAATATCATCCTCCTTCCGGATGTATAATCATAACCTAAGACTTCTCATCCACGGGGATCCAAGAGGACAGGTTTGGGCAACCCATGTCTAGGCTCATTTCGTCGTGTTAATCCTACCCCTTGGCCGATGGCGTGCAACTCTCGGAATCATTTTATCAGTTAGCCCCGTATCGCCCCTATTTAAGAGGCATGTGAACCGTAGTCTTCATTTTTTACTCATTCTTAGCAAATCTGTCCTTTATTGCTGGTTGTCAGTTTGCCGCGCACACTAGTCAGAACAACGCAGTAAGTGGAAATACATTTGATTTAAGAATAAACCGATATAGATGATGAGACATTTCAACTGTGCGGATAGAATCCTTTGCCACATGTCCGTTTTGGAATGGAGTCCGCATTTGCAACACGTTTCGCTGAACACGTGGGTCTAATGTGATCCGCTGTTTGTTCTTACCTTTCCTATCCTCACCGCAGAAGCCATCCGTCTGGAATCTTATAAAATCTTATCCTATACAGCTAACGTGAACACTCGACTAACTTAGAAGTATCTCATTTTATTAACTTATACTGACAGTTTATATACGGTGGCCCGTACCATAGCCAAATACAAGTGTGGGGCTCTGATGATTTTGGGCTCTGGACAACAAGCCGCTAGATTGTCTTTGATTCGGGAATGGAATTAATGGTTCCCTGTTGTCCGTCACTCTGATAATGGCAATTTGTCTCTCGCATGACTCCTAGTTGATTATTTAACAGAAACTGACCAAAGCTTGGCAAAGGTTAATCATATTTGTGGATTCATTAACTGGCTACGCTGCACCCTCCACATAGTGAAACCACTCGAATTATTCAGCTACACATTATCCTCATCGTGGTTGCACCCATCGCTAGCTCAACCGCGCAAACGAGTTTGCCGAATGCAAATGCGTAGTACATACTTCAACGAAAGTAAATGCGCAGTGCCAGTCTGTCGTTCAGTTGAATACTCAGAAAACTTGCTATGCTCAAACAGTCATTGCAGTCAGTTTTTATTTTGTTCGGGCAAAATTAGTCATTTTTATTCCTGCGCGATAACCCCCAGGGTACAATATGTCCGCAAACGCATCCCAGTACTTTTAGTCCTGGGTCGGTTATATATCATTCATAAATACACGGTAGGTAGGTCTGAATTTGTGAAACTGGTATCAACCCGGTCGTTTGGAAATGCGTGTAGAGTTACAATTATATTCCATTTCAGTCGTCGAACTATCTCGACACTGACAAGCAGAAATAAACGTACGCGTCAAATTTTTAGAGGAAATTCTGATTGAAAAACCATTTTGCAATATGGAGTCGAATGTCTCCAACAAAATGCAACTTGATGGTCACTTTTCTGTGCTCAGATCAATCATATCTGTGCAGCGTTTGATCCCTAATAGGTTGACCACTCAGAAACATGTTTGTTGTAAAGTACAGAATCTTTCTGTAACTTGTTTTAAAGTGTCAGAAACATTGTGAAAATGTGGTATGTCAGCGTTCCATTTCTAATCCGTTTCCTTAAAGGGTTTCACCTTTTTTCTCGAACAGCTGAATGTTTTCATGTGAGTCTGATGGAAGTTATAAACATACCGTCAACAGCAGATTTCGTCGAGCCACGGAGTAACAAGCCAAGGATGATACCCTTCGGGTATCGCCATCATTGGCCGTGTGTTACCACTATCGCCTTTGCAACGGAAGATTACCTTGGTGCTTGGACTGAAAAAACGGTCGTTATTTGAACAAGCAGTTCTGTTGCGATGGGATTCACAACGTGATGTGTGAATCCCGTTCGTTGGTACAACTACGATAAAAATTCGCGGCAGTTGACTGTTCTGTTCCAGATTTCAAGTACCTTGTTTTCCTGTCCGTCTAAAATGTTTCTCACCAGGGACGTCCAGAACCGTCTAGGTAACAAGGCCACAGAATTCCATGCTGTCCGGATTATTATCAACTGCATTTCTTTACTCGCCTAGATGACAGGTTATTCAAATCGATTACGTGAATGTTTTATTGATAAGATGGATTGCTCTGCTGACTCTCTGTTCTGATTTGCCGCTTTCTTTGCTTGCTTGAACGTTATCTCGTAACTCGTTTCATTGGTGGTTTTATTTTGATGATAACGGATAGACACTTATTAATTGTTCATTCATCGCCATCCAGACTCCTCATCCGAAAAGGTTGACCTACTCGGAATGGCTTAGTTCCCTGTTGAATCAGCGTCGGATCCCACTGGTCAACTTACTTGTTGTTAGACGAAATTATCACGCCACACAACTGGTCGATTCGCGAGGGCAAACTATTTCACGCCATAAAAGCAGCGCCTCTTTGACTTCGTCTACCAGCTCATTGAACATCACATCATCGGAAATGGATGAAAACAGGATATTGCAAAGTAATTCGGTCGACTATTCTAGTACCCTGGTAACTGATAATCAGACAGTGAAATCGACCGAGAACTTATCGATCGGGGATAGTCTAGTCACTCAAGAACTGTGGTCCATGCGTTTGGGCTCCGAACTCGCTGAGAAGCAGTACATATTCGGAATTAACTGTCGTATGTATCAACTCCGAGGTGTACTTCAGGTGGAACGTTCAAGATCCGTCTCAGCAGTTTGCTTAGCCGTGATTCCAGCCTTTCGAATAGCGGCCCCCCAGGCCACAGGCATGCAAATACGACTTGACGATAACCCCCTCTCCAATGCTACAGGTGGGGACATCAGAATGGCAGATTCTCATCCGGTCTTCAAAACGGTCGCCAATCTGGCAATGACGTCAGCAAGACATTCTCTGGAATTAATTAGTACATCAGAGGATGGAAGTGCCACTCTTTTTGATCCCATACAATCAGAATTGAATATTCCGAAAACTTCGCTCGAGAGGTTGGCATCCCTGGTCCTGACGATTGATGAGCGTGGATCCGTAACTCGCTATATCTGGCGACCAAAAGATGTTTCTGGCACTGTGCTTGGCGGTAACTCCTTTATTCATCCTCAGGATTGTTTCCAATTAGAAGTGAGCAGCAAAAATATGATAAAGTAAGTTACTGTTTTCCATTAGATTGCATTATACATTCGCCGCCCTCGCTGAATGTTTGCCATTTGAATGCATAAGAGCAATTAGTCGAAGTGAATTATGCGGAATTTGTCAGGTAATGAGGTGTCAGCATTGTCCGTTTCGTGGCCCTTCTAAATACAATCCACATACCAGAAGCACGTAAACGGCAACTTTCTTAGCTGCTTTTCAACGAGCATCGCCCTCCGTTGGTCAATTGATTTCCTGATTAGCACTCAGTAATTAACTGATCCGTTGTAAATCATACAAGCTCCCACGATCGCTTGATTCATTGGAGAGGAAATTTCTTCCGGTCACTTCAAAGGCGATAAATCATAGAAAAAATGTAAACAAATTCTTCTCGGTGGTAGAAGGAATCCAACTTTATGGTACTTTTTTCTATCATTGTATGGTTAATTTCTTTAATTTAATAGTGCTTTAGTCAAGAAGAAATTGCCACCGTCGACCTGGAAGCAGGCGAAATCAGTACAGAAGGAATGAAAAGTGTCCAACCACGGAGAGTAGAATGGAAGTTTCACGTGAATTCTTTCTTTTTCGGATCTTGGAATTCGTGGAATTGAGATGAACATTGATTCAGGGGAGAATCAACCGAAATTTTGAACGACTGAATGAATGCCAATGAATGAAAGATGGGGCAAAGTGCAAGATTCTGTGTGAAAACTTATTCGCTGATATTAGTATGTAGATAGCATACTGGATTGATAGGTGAGCCTATTGGAAAAAAAATCAGGTGATGATTGACAAATCTATGTAAACTGCGTGCGAGTATATCCAAAGCAGACTCGAAGATCAATCCAGTAAAATAAGGAGAGTATGGCGATTAACAAAGTGGCAGTGACGGTTTGATTAGCGCGAAGCCGCCACGATCGTAAATATGCGAAAATTACCGTAAATTGAAACATCTTCAAATGTCTAAGCTGCATATAGGTTCATGTTTCAGATGGAGGATTGCATTAAAGACCGATTGGTCGGTGGGACAAAAAGAAAAAAAATGGCGAACATGAACTCAAAAAAATTGGATGCATTAATATGAAAGTTCTGAATGTTGCAAAGATGTGCAGACTAAGATAATTCCGATTGATCAGCAAACGAGCTGCCCAGTAGGATATCATCAGCATACCGGAAACGTCGCGATGGTGGCGCCGTCGACAAATTGTAGTTATATGTCAAGAAATGATATGGAGGAGTTATTGAGCTATCCGTGAAAAAAAAATCGATCACTGTTAACCAGATTCAGTTAGCTAGTTTTTGTTGTAAATGTACCATTCAAACTATGACAGTGGAGAAACGTGATGGTTAAAAAACGCAACCTGAGAAAGAAGAGTACGGGCAACCGAGTGAAGGAAAAATGAATAATGCAAAAACGACAAAGCGAACCGATTTCACAGAGTTGATTAGACCTTTTAAAACTGAAATGTCAGAATGGTACAACCGCGTAGAGATTGCGCCTATTGGACTGGTGTACCAATTGAAATAGATTACCAGGGGGAACCAGACTGGAATCCAAACGATTGAGTAGGGCATATTCAGTTAATGTGATTTGGGATAATACTTCAATAAAATGTTCAGGGGTGTCTGAAGATGGGTACAACCGCTGGAGGTTTCGAAGATGGTAGATTTTGAAAAGAGAAGTCGTAACTTCCGTAGGCGAACTGCTCTCACTAGGGAATGTGTGGAGAACAGACCATGTGGACCAGCAGCGAAATCAGCTTTTGCAGATCGCAGAAACTCATAATTTTTAAGAAACGGATTCGGTTTCTAGAACCTATCGCTTTGTGTGGGGTAGCAAATTTTTGTGGATGAGTGGTCGAACGCAACGTTTAGATTTTCGTTATTTGTTTTGCCAATCAGTGACTAGGTGCGTTGTCCACACTGGAGCTTTATTCAAAGTCAGAAAAGTTCGGTGTCTGGAGCATCCGAAACCGATTGAATGAAGACGATTTTATTCGTTTTGTCGTCCTTTTTCATAATGGGGTTTGACCCTGCCATTATAGGGCAAAATCCTTGAGTCTATCCTTGGATTTTTCTGGGTGTAAAAACGTCCTTTTGTTGAATTCAATATCATATAAACCAGAAGCTACATTCGGTATCCTGGTGAATATGTCTTGTGAACCGAGGAGGTTCTCCAAGAAAAACCTGTAAAATGTCCCAAAGGTTTACGTTAACTAGTAGAATTTTGGTGAGATAAATGTTTCACGACTCGAGCTTAACTTGTCTCGTCCGGGCAGAACCGAAATAGATTTCAAATCTAACAGGAATAACAATATGGTCACTCTCCTGGTTAAGACAATAAATATCAACTCACCACAGACGAGTGATAGTTCGGTGAGTGCGTGAATAATAGCCTCTGCGATAAGGGAAAACGGTCAGCGTTGGGGGATCAAGAAATAGATTGGTTTCACTGGGAAAACGTCACCGTACCACATTGAGTTGAGAATTAGGGGTGACGCAACTGTCACATAGTCAACATCACTTCAGGAGAAAATGAAGACAGTGCTAGACTTGTCATACCACTCACTACTACCATAGGTTACAGCACAACTGTCCATTCTTACGAAAACACTGGAAATTTCGAAAGCAGATGAGATCATTTGCATTATTTCGATTAGACCAAAATTCTTGGTCGCAGACCACGCATATTTTGGCTTCAATTTAGGATCTTAAAACGTTGAAAAAGCATGATATTCTTCCAGACGGAAAACAGCTTTTGACGATTATTACCTTGTGAGCAGTCCGCCAGGCGATACTCCTGCACCTTAGACCAGCTTGATTTTAGCGATTTTATACACAAGTCAACGAGAACGTCGAAGCAGGATCATCTCGGATAACAGGTTTCGTTGAGCAACGACAAACTGTAGTGATCGTTTAATGGGAATAAACTTTGTAGACAATATACCATATACCTAATCAAAACTAACTGGACGATAGGAAGGTGCTGCATAAAGATTTATTCGAACATATTTTTGATTGTTTCAGTCACATCTGTCACTTGGATTCCATTGTCAGTGTTTGCTCTACCGAGTAAATTGAGGACAAACATCGGTGGTTTGTGCGTGCATTTTTTCACATGACATACGGTGCAGTTAACCGATACGGAATTGTGAAGTTGTTGAATAATATTGGCTTCCCAACTCAATTCACTGAGGTGATTGATAAGCATGGGTGATTTTGTGAATGGGAAGCATGAACTAGGATGAAAATGACACCATCATATAAATTCCGTTTTAACAATATTTAAATCCTTTTTTACTGTGACTGAACTGAGTGTCACTGCTGTCTATCTTCTTTCAACTGTTAGTTTAACATCGAATTGAGCGTGTTTATTGGTATAATAAGGCTTACCATTTGCAACCCAAAGCGGCCTCATCTCCAAAACTGAAAAGCAAAATATGGTTAATTGGTAGAAGCTGGTCGGCTGACTGTGCGATCTATTATTTGAGACTCGCTGCTTTTTTTCCGTTTTCAAGCCGAACACTATGTAGTGTTGGCCCGCTGGATCGGACAGTTATGTGGACACCGAACAAGTTGCGTTCGGTTAAAAGCACCGTGGACACAAGACACCGATCGTCGGAAATGCATAATGGGCCGAATATACTGGCTACACAAATGTTTGCAATCAGTCGTGATGGGTGTTGGCTTTTTGCTGCCGGAAGATGGGATAATCGACTAGCTGTCTACAATGTGCATCGATCTCGTTTGGAAGTCCTTGTGACCAGTCCGCATTCTGATACAATCAGCTGCGTAGCAATAAACACAATTGCTGGGCTAGGTGATACAGATCCGGTAATAGTACGCTCAGACATGACAAATCGCACAAGTATGTCAACCACGACAATGAACAGTTCTTCACAACAACCGTTTGGTTCCCCGCTCAGCGATATGACTAGTCCTACGCGCTACCTGATCACCGGGAGCAAGGACGGTACTTGCGCCGTGTGGGACCTAGATCCGACTGATGTAAAGGATGCCAACCTAGATGAAGTGCGATGGGAATCTGAAAACACGGTACCGTCACTTCAAGAGGATGATCTATTTTCCGAATTTTGCCAAGATGGCAACGCTGCTTACAATGACGGTGATGAGGAAGATGAGTTTGCCAATCCTGACAGGCTGGTACTTAAATTACCGTCGTCCTTTGACTTGTTTGAGCGTCGACCAATCGAGAGCCATTCTGTATTTGGATCATGTGCTCACCAAAATGATACCCGATTAAAGATTTCCGATAGTGAATCTGGTTTCGGTACGGGGAATAAAAACAGTCCAACCGATTCAAATAAGTTTCATTGGCGACGAGACTATTTACGTTTAAAGGCTGGTAGAATTCCACAACGCGGTGTGCCACTGATCTACTCACATGCTGGGCATGGATTTTTTCCTCCCGGCGTGACCGGATTACAGCTGAACCGTCCGAGGCCAATTATTACAGTTCGTCGCGTATTTTCCAATGATGCTTGTGGAGAACCAGTGAGCACAGTCGCCTTAGACATGAGCATGGATCTGGCTTTAGCAGCAACGCGGGGAGGACGACTGGTTTATCTGTATGCAGTTCGGCGTTCCAGTTGGTCAAAAGTCCTAAATCTGGACGCCACTTCTCTAAATCCGGAAACATTCGGTTTCGATTTGCCAATCTACACGCCGACTGCTGCATCTATTACACGAACTACACAAATTCAAACTCACCATTTACTGGTGTCCGCTCAAACCGGGATGATTTATGTCCAGTGGAATCGGACAATCGAACGAGACTGCTGCATATCAGATGAGGTTCTGGATGGTATTGGTCCTTGGCTAGGTGTATTCACCGCGAATGCAAATTGTATAAAAGAACAGTTTCTGCTCTCTTGTTCCTCACAATTTTCCGAATTGACATGTAATCAGAGAAATGATGTGATGGTCACCCGAATGATACTCACATCTTGTTTGGCGCCAGGGATAGCAAACAATAAATCTTGCCCGTTAGAACAACATATCCTAATCGGCACATCGACAGGTCACTTGATGGTTTTATCGGGTGTTTCATTGGCTCCGATTCGTTGTATTCACTTTGGCAGTCCCATACTGGATATTGCGTTCGGTCCAAGTTTGACCAAAAACAGCCATCTCCTAGAGGGATTGCATGTGTTCCTGTCATTGGCTGACGGTCGACTCGTCGCCTGTCAAGCTGGTTATGCTCTGGGATTAACCAAACGATTGTCTTACACTTCCGGACTGAAAAAGACTCGAACATCCGATTCATCTATCAAGCTTAGCTGTCTGCTTAGTCCGACCTTACCTTTGGACTCAAGTGATGGTTTAATACCCAGATCGCGCAACCGAAGCGGTTCAGTGTTTACCAATTTAAAATGAAATTCCACAACACCCCTCCCTCCGAACATGATCGTGCAATTCTCCCTGCATGTTTCTTTGTGTTTGATATTGCATGGGCAAACATTTTGTCGAAGAGAACTAAGTTGATTTCTCACAATTCTTTTCCTTGTACATATTAATGCTTTTACCACTACTTCGTATACTTTTGTTTTTATCCAACTGCAGAATTGACTGCCTGCAGTCCGAATCAGAACTTGGATGAATTTGTTAAAATGTTTTGATATTTCATTGTGTGAATTTCCAGTACTCCTGATTCCACATTTTTGCAGGTATAACCCAATGAGGTGCATATTGAATAAGTACTAATTGTGTCTTCATGGAAATTTATTTTATATCAAACTTCTCTTCAACTGCATCTTAGTATTTTACCATTTTGAAACAGATCATCCTATGCTTTGTTGAATACTTTTAAAGGGGAAACAATTAGACACGGTTCTGTGATAGATGAAGTCAGTCGTTGGGGGGTTTTTGATGGTTTCTCTCATAAATCACTTTTTTGCAAAGACCAACTCGAAGGTTGACATTTAGATAGTAACGTGCAAAAACGACGCACTTTTACCTGGCACGAGGCAGCAATTTTATAACCGAGATTCCGAGGGAGATCCTATGGGGTTATTCTAGTTGGATATACAATATTCGCCCCGGAAAACGGATGGCATGCCAACAGTAAACGACAACAATGACCATAGCTTTGAACGTCCAACTCATACGTTTATTTGTGCGAGTGAAACCAACTGGTTCAAACGATCACTCTGTGATGATGGAATACGTGACCCAAGTTCTAACTGGTTATTGAGCACGCAAGTTGGACTTCTACGTTTGATGGCAAGCCTGCATTAAATAGGTAGAAGAGCAGACCAGGTCTTGAAATGATCGGCTTATTGTCTATCAGCATATCGCATGGGACGGTGAAAGCTTGCAAGTGAACTAGTGGATAAAATCCTCATCTTCTAAAGACAGTAAAACAAAAAACTCCCTCACTTGCACTCAAAACTGTGGATTCGGGTTCGGGCCGTGTCATCAAATGTGTCTGGATTTTCACTTGTATGGAAATTTCAGCCTCGAGCATCAGTGCCCTCGACAATCAATTGAAAGCATATTTGCCGAAAGCAACGGGTTTTCGAAATTTCGATATGCTCGTAAACATGCAGAATATCTCGGGAACTTGGCTTGGAGAAGAGAATTGATAATTAGACTTTGATGCAATGCTTCTGGTTTTGGCGATCGTCTACCTCTTGACGTTTTATACTAGCCAAATCAGTGGGACTGAAATTCGTCTCAAGTAGACCGGCGGTGGCCAAGCGGATATGGTCCTGCCATTTGGACGTGAAGATCGCGGGCTCGAATCTTCCCACCGCCGGTCAACTTCTCCCGCTTGGCCGCGGCCCCCTTCCTGAAAATTGATGTACATTGTTGTTTCAATAACGAAAGAAGTAAAAGACAAAAGATAAGAAGATAAAAGATGTAAATATATCCTATAATGTCTCACTTTTATTTCACTGTGCATTTCCTTTTTCACTAGCTTACTTTTACCATTTCACTAAAACAACCAGTGATGTGAAAATTTCAAGAAGACTTATAGTTTGTTGTTAAACGAGAAATTAGAGCAGCAGGACAATGAGGACCACAACAAAAATCCCACTGCGGACGAAATTTCTCTGTCTTACTCGTGTATTTTATTGAAGACGAAATGAGGGTCACGGAAAATCATAAGTCGAAATTTCAAATCTGGCTTATACATGCAAGATGAACTGGTGCATACATTTCTATCGACTCATAAGACTCTGTACTGTTGCATTTAACCGGTCTTACAAGATCCGCAAGCCGGTGCACTGAGGCTGTTGGCTGACAAGAAATTTTACACTATAACATTACTGTCATTAAGAGCAATGGCTTTTAGAATCTGAATGAAATAATTACCGCAGTATTACAGGATGCTGAAAAAACTGGATTCAACCTATTTTAAAAACCATAACAATTAAGTAAAAGAATAAAATAAATATTTACTTTTGGGGGAGATACTACAAGATCGATGTGCCCGGCTGAATATAATCGATTTTTTGCTAACATATCATGAAATTGACTTGCTGATAAAGTCACTAATGATGTTGAATGCAATGTACTTATAAAGAAAATAAAGTTTCAGGCCTGACCCAAACATGAGTATATAAAACTTCGGATTTTGCTGCCTCCGACATGCTTGCTCGGCGAAAGCTATGTCAAATGCATAGGTTCGAATACTGTTCATGTGTCAGTGCGGACTCCACGCATTTAGCTGTCGATATTTCGTAAGCGAAAGCAAATAGCTTCAAATGGGTTTCATACCAGCCTCGATAGATGGCCAATTCGATCTATTGAATTTAAGCCTTGGCTAACTACCAATAACACTTGCACTTCATCTGTACTCGCATTTTAGTTTTTACAAGTTGCATACGAGCTTACAACCAATATTTGTGAATAGAATAACAATGTTTTCAAACTTTGGTAACGTGTGCATAAATACGCTCTGGACAACAAATGAATTAGAGAGTTCAGTGCCACTAATCACTTTGCCCGACACAGTTTGGGCTGGGCACGAGAACGCATGGAAGAGAAGGAGTTGCATTCAGGCCAATCAGTGTGCATTGGGCCGCTACTGTTGGACGGAATTCAGCTTGCAGATTTCAAATGTGCAATAATATGGACGTAACAATTGTTGCGAATAAACAAATTTGAGAAGTCTGGCTGATCACTCTGGGTTGGAGCTTAAATTCAGTCTTCAACAGACTCGAAAATCCCACATTGAGAAGTGGTAAAGGGGAAAGAGAGTTGCCTAGTCTTTAGAAGAAAACTGCAACTAACTGTTTGGTCAGGGCAACACTGATGCAACATTCTTATTCGGAAGGAGAACTCTCTTAATTCATCTCAGTAGTAAGTTTCACATCAGGATGAGTGAATAAAATCTCCCCGGAAGCACAAGACCGTTTTCGCGGTTGTTGCCGCTCTTCAGGTATGCGTACCCAACATTCTTCTGTCTAACCATCCCTATACTAATGCGCCCCTTCCTTAGTTTCTCACTAAAATGTCACTTACGCATGTAAGCACCATTCGGGGCAACTCTTGATAGCTTCATATAGATGAAACCACTCACGATCTTTGATTTATACTTTATGAAACGGAGTGCGAAAGCAGTCGGTGCATTTATCGGGGTCATTATCAAATCAGGTAGCGAAGAATGCTTGATGATTCTAAAAATGTCTGTCTTGTATGGTGAGTTCTTATTAATTGGAAAACGGGATGGGATTAACACTGCCATTTGCATATTCGAACTAACATAGGGTGGGGGTAACATGTAAGTCATTACTGCTACTTTCAGAATCCAAAGAAGATAGTGCAGCTTTCTGTCGTTTCCTAATTTGATTTGTTGACATCTTTGTGAGGAATAGTCATTGAGCCATTTGGGAAGATGGAAGCGACAACCGAATTATTAAAGCGAGCTGGGCACAAAATCAAAGTTTAATGTTAATCGAGAAAAGTTCAAATCAGGTTTTTGCTCTGTCGTTGAGAGCTTTGCAAACAAAATAAACCAAATAAGAAGCAACATCTAATGTACAGCGAATTTGCTTTTAGGCGAGTTGATCTAAATCGTCGAGGATAGTGCGGATAGGTTGAAGTGGTCGTGAAACTGACCGCTCCATCATTTCTAAACTAGTGGAAATGAAAACAAGTGACTTGAAATATTTTGACTGTGACTCAAGGATTGTATCTTTTGAAGTGGACTTTACCCTAAACGGGGTATCTATGGGTAATTCTTGCCGGTATACCAGTTTAATATCTCCGCCATATGCATTAGTGATCAAAAGTTCCACGGAATGGATTGGCATAAGTACAGTCCATGGACCTCTCAGCTTTTATGGACGATGTAATTTGCTACGTTGCAGCCATATTACCATGTTTACAAACATGCTTCTTTTCCCGACGAAAACGTTTGGTTAAAGGTGTCGGTCTTCTACCGTGTCGTAGAAATGAAGTAACCCCGGGATACCATCGGATCTAAAGACTAAAATTCCGGTTGAAAAGGTCATTTGTAAGCCGAACTTCAACGACGGCAAGACAGTCGGTGATTACCCCAGTTGATTTCCCTATTTTGGAAACATTTCCCGGGGAGAGTGGCGCTGGTGAGTGGTGATGTGTTTGGAGCAAGTAAGAGAAATATGTCGGGGATGTGAAAAGATCTTAGGCCTAACCAGTACCGGGTTCCCATTACCGGTATTTACACGGGAAATTACTTGGAATATGCTGGGGGTTGGTTTTTCTGTTTTAATGCAAAAGCCCCTCTAGTGAGAAGCTGAACGGTGTCACTAAGATTGAGGTATAATGAGATGCGTCTAAAGCTTCTGACGAGTACGTACAAGCCATCAACGGAGGATAGGGTTATAACCGATAGTATACCGTTATGAACCATGTGCATATTACTGATAGGACTAAAAGGAATGCGGGAGGATTTAGGGCAGTATAATACCGTTCAGCTATTTATGCTAGTTTAAAAAGTTTCTAAAAGATATGATTTTTCACACCAGTTGGATTTCACGGGGATAAATACATGTTTGAGTTTCTTTTGGCGAAGTTCTGTATATTACCTAAGGCAGAGTAACCATTTAATTAGAGAACTGAATCGTTTTATCGTATTGTACTGTATTGTATAGACTTTTGCATATAAAGCCGTCACATTTAAGTGAAAAGTGGGGGGATGAGAAGAGGTTGCACTCATCTCCCTGTAAAAAAGAAACAAATCTCTACCTGAGCACATTTTGCTAGGTTGCTCAGGAATTCAGCTAAAACACGGTCCTGGTTTGTCAAAATGCGCGCCAAATATGGGATAGTGGAGTTCCTTTAGATATTGATTTTAGAAGGTATGGAACGAAAAGTGGATCTTGAGGAAACATGAGGGCAGGACTTTTGGGGATTGCCGTTCAAAGGATATGTGGGATCTGAAAGATTTTTTTGAGCAGATTTCTCACATGTTGAGTACATAGATTAATGAACAATTAAGTTAGTGGTATGAAAGACACCCGGCTAATAATTGATAGCCTAGGGAGAAGAATTTCAAAGTCTTTTCCAAGCAACCCTGGAACACTAACAGGGGAAGAGTAAAGACGGGTTGGGCAAACGCCGTGCTATACAGAACGGTAAATTGTGTTTTGTTTCACCTTGAAATTGAAATTGTCAATTCTTTACACGGGTAGAAATGTGAGAATTATATAACTCTTAGATTTTTCAAAGAATCAAGCCTAGTAAGTTTTTCTGAGTCGATGAAATACGTTACGGAAGTGTAGGCTGACCGACAGAGAGAGAACAGACATTCGAAACATTTAGATATGTTGAGATTTAAACCAGCTCGTGCAGAGAAATTGCGATAGAAGATAGGTTGTTGGAAAGACTTTGAAAATCATCGTTGTTCGAAACGGCTT